>JASAMX010007791.1:0-74441 GCA_030248175.1 Microlaimidae sp. YZB2_3 | reverse complement strand
GGTAGTGCAGAAAATACTTAAAAACTGTAGTAGAGTTTGCCAGTTTCCAGGGTTTCCATCAACCCTGGTGTGGTCCGTCCGGCACGCCTCTCGCCTTGCTCACCCCCTCTTCCCACTCCCGGAGGAGCTCAGCAACCGCTATGGGGTTCGCCCAAAGGTCCTCTGGTCCCAGTGTCGTGTTGATGTGTGTGCATGTAAAAAGGTGTTGTGTTGTGTGTGTTTGTGTTTTGCATAGCGGGCAGTTTGGTGATGTGTGTTGTGTTGGATTGATTTTGTGTAGGTAGGAGTAGAGGAAGGAAGATTTCCCTGACCTGAGTTAGGCGAGGGTTCTCCTACTGGCGAGGAAGATTTTCTTCCTCGTTGCTTAGTGCTGGTGGTTGTGTTTGGAGTAGTGGGTTTATTGGAGTGTTATTTATGTGGTGTGTAACTGTGTTTGTGTGGATTTGTTGTTTTAGTGCTTTGTAAGTTTTGTTGTGTATGTCTGTAGGTATGTTTGTTGTGTAGTTGTTGTTGTGAAATATTGTTTGCTTTTTGAGCCTGCTGGGTGCAGGTTGTTGTGTTAAATAATTAAGTGGGTTGTTTGTGTACATGGCCACCAATTTTGCTTGTTTTGCGTGGAGTTGGATGTGTGTTGCTATTGGGAGGACTTTAGCCTCTGTGTGTATGATGTGTGTGTTTGTGTCTGTGGTGTGCCCTGTTGCGACCCTGAGAGCTGTGTTTTGTATTGTTTGTAGTTTGCTGATTTGTGTGTGTGATGTAGTGGGGCCCCAGACTGTGCTGGCATACTCGATTATTGGTCGAGTGATTGCCTTGTATGTGTGTATGAGTGTTTCTTTTAAAAATCTTGGGGCTCACATTCGACCCCAAGCTCACATTCAACACACACATCGCAAACACACACAGCAAAGCACGCAAAACACTCAAAATCATAAACGCACTCACAGCAACAACGTGGGGTAAACCAAAAGAAACACTTAAAAACTGTCTTGTTTGTCAACGACATGAAGGCGGACCGTTTCAGTTGCCAAAAATGCCGCCATTACCACGCCAAAGAGTTACTCAATCCAGTCCATTCACCTTTGTGGGACTCGATTATCTTGGACCATTGTATATTAAAGTTTTAGGCACTTCCAATATCAACATATATGTATGTTTGTTCACTTGTATGGCAGTTCGAACAATTCATTTGGAATTAATGACTGATTTGTCGGCCGAATGCTTCCTTTTGGGTCTTCACAGATTTATTGCCAGAAGAGGAAAACCAACTCAGATAATATCTGATAATGCATCTCAATTAAAACTTGCTCAAAAAACGTTGGATAGATGCTGGAAAGAAATGATTAATTCATCAGAGGTCAAAACTGAAACCGCAAAGGAAGGAATTACATGGACTTTCATTGTCGAATATGCTCTATGGATGGGCGGTTTTTATGAACGATTAGTAGGATTAGTCAAACGTGCTCTGAGGAAAACTCTTGGCTTCAAACTATTGAATCGTGATCAAAGGAAACTACTCTAGTAGAAGTGGAAGCGGCAGTTAACTCTCACCCACTAACATTCATTGGATCTGACTTTAACTCTGGCACCACCATTTCTCCTGCATATTTTTTGTGCCTGAATCCAAAAAGAAATTTCAACCCCATTGTAAATGTTGGATCTGACGGTGATGCTGGTGAAATAAAAGATCCAGACTTTCAATCAGCGCGCAGTTCTGCAACTTCCTTGCTAAACCAATGGAAAAAAGGACATCACATCCTTCAGGAATTTTGGAAATTATGGAAAGAAGATTATTTGCAAAGCCTACGAGAGAGAATGAAATATTTTCATACTGAAAGTCGCGTAACCAACCAAAAATTACCTCAAATTGGGCAGACGGTTGTGCTTAAGGATCAAACGCCTCGTGCTACTTGGAAGTTGGCAAAAATTGTAAATTTTCGCACAAGTTCTGATGGTGTTCTACGAGCAGCGGAAATTCTCTTACCAAATGGACACAAAAGTTGGCGCACAATAAATTTATTATATCCTTTGGAAGCAGAATTTGTTGGTTCTTCACTAAATGAAAACAAAACCGACAATTTAGAATCTATTGATAATATGGCTCCTGATAAAAACTTTATGGTGGAACAAGCTACTAAAGCTGCTGGAACAGACAAAACACAGATTCCAAAACGTGCAGCAGCAGCTAAAGCCCGAATGAAACTCAAACAATTATTTCAGCAAGAAAACGATGAAGAATAAACAAAAAAACTGTGTTATCATTATTATTGAAGATTGACTTTTATACCTGTTTTTTAAACATTCAATTTTACATGATCTAGTTTAGAATACAGATAAATACTAAGTTTTTTTTACTTTTTTATGTGCTAGATGAGACTTTTTCTCTTTTTTATTGTATAAGGGTAGTGTCGTGATGTGTGTCACGATATCTAAGTTCCTAATAGCTTAAAAGTTTAGTGTAATAAATAGCCGCTAAGTTCTTTTATTTCTTTAAATTCATTTAATTTTTTGTTAAATCTAACTTTTTGTTATTATTCCAATGCCACGTGTTTTTTTGTGCGCTCACAGAGTTTATTGATTTTTTACCGCACAGACAGCCGCCCGCTCGGCTGTCTCAGCGCTGGCACAATGCCGCGGCCGGCTGACTGGGCGCAGACAAGCCGATAGGCTCTGTAGAGTTTTTTATTATTTTCTTTATGTCGCGTATGAAATGATATGATAAACTTTGAAATTATGAGATTGTAAACGGGTTTTGATACCCTTGGAATGTTTAATGGAAATAAATATTATTTATAAACTTTGTTCACAAATATTATGTAGAATCGGGTTTAAATCCCATATAAATGTAGCTATTTTTCTTGAACAATGGGATTTCATATTTTAACTCTTTGGATCCACGAAATTGGCAACCGGCCTCTTCGCCAAAACGCTTCCACAACTTTTAATTGCTAATTTAATGCATCAGCGGTTGCTATATATAGTTCGCGTCAACAGAACGAGAACCGTATTTGTTATTTCTGGGGCAGACTCTTGCAGGTGATCAAGGATCAGCTGGGAGTACCTGAATGGCCTCAGGACTACGACAAAGCTTTGAAGCTTGCGAATATGGCTGAAGACGCCATTAAGGCTAAAAAGCATAGTCAGGTAGCGGCCGCGGTCACCTTAGGCTGGGATTCCCCTGATGCGGCAGGAGACCCACCTAAGCCAAAAAAGAAGGGTGTAAAGGCTAAACCGATTGCTGGAGCAGCCACAGTAGCGCAGGCTCTCACTGAGGAACCGGTGGGAGAGGCACTGGAAACGCCTGCTGCCGTAAGATCTGAGCAGAACCCATCTATGGTACAGTAAAATGGTGGTTTATGGACTGACAATGGTCAGCCTATATGTAATGAGTGTGGAGAGCGTAGCGGAGGGGTTAGCGTTGAATTAACGTTGCGGAGGGGTTAGCGTTGTACGATTTGGTGTCTGCTTCCCCCGCTGTTAGCGCTGAGTTGTTAGCAGCTGCTGGTAGCCAGGACCCCGGAGGGGCTGGTATGGGAGAGGAGGACGATGTGGTGGTTATTGAGGACCACCCCATGGAAGAAGAAGACCTCAACCAAGGTCTTGGCTTGAGGGCGTACGCCGCGGATGTACCTCCAGACGCCCCTGGTAGTCCTCGTGTTCCCATTGATGATGAACTGGATCCATACGCCTACAATCGTATTATGTCAGTCAATCGCGAAAGGGCTGATAGGTACTATGACCCACAGAAAAGGCGTTGGATTCAGAGGTTAGGCACCCGACTTCGGCCTGAAGCGTATTGTAAACCAGGGAAGGAAGTACCTGGAACCCGAAGGGTTAAGCGGTACATTACACCGTATGAAATATCGCTGCCTGGAGAGGATTCCTCTTTGATGAAGACAAGGTTAATAGCTCAGGGAGCTCTATTGACCCGTTTGACTGTAAATGTAATGCTTCCCACCCACTGAAAGGGTGCAGGCCCAGTGGGGGCGTTTGCCAGTCGCAATTGGAACTGGAAGCAAATAAAATGGTATAGAAAGTATTGAAAACGAGTACCACAGGCTCGGACGTATGATGCACAAGGGTTTCTGGTAACGCCTGGAAAAGGGTATAGACCTCTTCTCCGAACTGTCTCGATTTTCGGACAGTGTAGCTTCTTCGACTCCAGAAACATTCCTTCCACCAAATGGTTCCATTGGCCTGCGAAATTGTATTGTTTGTATATATGTGTAATTGTGTTGTATAAATATATAATTGTGTAATTGTGTCGTGTTTTGTGTAAAAATATGTAAAATGTGTAAAATTTTGAAAAATTTAAAATGTGTAAAAAGGCTACCGCCAGCCGCCGTGAGCACAAAGACCTGGTAGGGTTGAAAAATTATTGAATTTTTGTTTAAAAATTGAGTATATTTCTGAAAAAATGTGTAAACTGAAAATGTGTTAATATGTGTGTCGTAAGTAGGGACCCCCATGAGAAGGGTGAAAATAAAAACTGTAAGTACACCAATTGGGCGCCTATTTTTTGTGTTTTGGGTTCTTTGTTTTGTTTCCTTCTACTAGTCTACTCAAGCACCCACAACTTTTCGTACCCAAAATTAAATCAAAACTTTTTGCTCAAAAATTCCCAACCCTCACCCTTTTCTAGTCTGTAAATTGTAAAACCGGTAATTTTCAAAAGGTAAAATTTTGTGTTTTTAACTCGTGTAAATTTAAAATGTCAATCTTGAAAAATGTGTATAACTGTAAATAGTAAAAATTTGTTAGCAAAATATAATGTAAACGTTAAAAATGTGTTATAGAAATGTTAATTGTTTTTGGTGAAAAAATATTATGTAATTGTTGTGTTTTGAAGAAAAAAAAAAATGATATTTTATGAATGTATAATTTTTGCTCAAAAGTAATGTGCTAGTGTTAAAAAAATGTGTCTTTCTTTAAAAAGAATGTAAAACGGGTAGCAAAACCCTCTGAGTTACAGGTCGACACATTTTGAGTGAAATGCCCTCAGGCTTATAAAAGTGCGTGTATTATTTGTGTTGTGTTTATTTGCAGGTAGGAGCTTCAAGCTCCTGTATAAATTGTAATTTTTGTGTAAATGTGTAAAAATTAAAAAGAGTTTAAAAATTTTTAAAATGCAAATTTTGTAAAAATTGTTGAGTAGTTAGTGCCTAACTCCACGAGTGTCGTAAATTTTAGAGTGTATTTGTTATAAAATGAGTATATATATAACGTGTATTTTGAAGTAAGGGCACCCCGTCGGCGAGGCCCCACACGGCGCCTCCTCTGTCGGCTAGTTGTCCTCGCCTTAGGCTCGCCAAAGCTGAGGACAGCTTCGAACCGATAGGGAAGGTGTAGCGTGGGGCCCCGCCGATTTTCCCAACCTGCGCGGTTATTACGGTTGGTTACTGACGGGCGGCTTATCTGGGTGTTTCCTTTTGTAATTATGTAAAATTGTGTAATTTGGTGCCAGTAACGTGTCTATGTAAATGTAAATTGTTTTAATTGTTTCGTAAATATGTCAAATTGTTCTATTTAGTAACAGTACTGTGTTAATGTAAATGTAATTTGTTCATTTTATGCGTAAAACTCATGTAATGTAAAAATAATAATGGTCCATGTTTTTGTACAATGTGGTCATTCCATACTCCCAGTGCCACATGCATAATGGTGCGGAGTTAGCGCTGAGTAGTGCTGTGTGGTGGCAGTGCGGGTTGAAAATCGTGGCTTCCTGCGTGGGTACCATTAATTGGTTAGTTAGTCAAGAGCCAATAACCAAGATAGAGAACATACGCTCATTGGGCGGGAAGCTGGGATAATTGGTCGTAATTTTGGGGTTTCGGCCCTTTGCAACAAAAGTAAAGTTAACATTAGTTGGTGGTGGTTGTAAAATTAAGGTTGGCTGTCGGCTTTTTCTTGCGTGGTTGTAAAGTAATTTTCTGCGAGGTTGCATAAAGTTTTTGTGCGCAGTCCAAAATAAAAACGTAAAAGTAAACAAAAATCACCACCAGGTGGTTAGTCAACGAAAAAGTATACTTTCAGTTTTGCACTTGATTTTCACCACCTGCAATCATTTGTTTCAGCAAATGTCAAGTTGCTACAAACGCGTATTCTTTAAGTTCGGTGTAAACCATTTTGGTGCAGTTGACCATTGGACCGAGGTTGTATTCTCTCCGCGAGGAATTTGGTTTGTGACTACGTACATATGGAGCAACACCTACCTTTTAGAATTTTATCCCTATCCTGCCCTCGTTACCCCCGACGACTATAAAATGTGCGAAGAATGCCAAAAGGCGGTTTTCCTCGAGCGAGAGGTGTACTGGGTCTCGCCACCGCTTTCTTAGTCGGTGTCAAAATAAAAGAATAACTGTTTTTTTTTAGAAAAATATATATTAAAAATTGCTTTAATCACCCAATCTCAAAAATCGTTTTAAAACATGCCGTTATCTCACTTTAAAACCTGTAATCTCCAAACACCTGTAATCTCCACCCTAAAATTTTGAGTAACTGTTTTAAAAAGCGTAAAATATATTTAATAAAGCGTGCATTTTTGCTAAAAGTATATTTTTATAAATGTGTATATACATTAGTATAAAATCTGGTAAAATGCTGTTCAGGTACGTGTTTATATGTAAATTTTGCTCATGTGTCTTTGTGTTGTTTTTGCAGGCTTTCTGGGTGATTGGGAAACGCGGGTCCTCACCAGACCCCCTTTTTAGACTGTCTCTGTTAAATTTTTAATGTAAATCGTAATCAACCGGTAACCAACCCCAAAACATTCCCTCAAAGCTTGCAACCCATGTATTGTGTAATTTTGCCATAAAAAATTTCGTAAAAGTTTTAAAAGATTAATTTTTGGTGCTAAAATAAATGGCAATAGTTTAAAAACCGTAAAATATGGGTGCTTGTTTTAAATAAATAAAATGTTTATAAAAATAGTCCTTGTTGTCATTCTTGTTGCATCTAGGAGGGGTAAAAATCCCTCTGCGGTATTTCTTTAACCGATCCAGCCGGTTCACTGTGTTCGTGTAAAACAAAAACTTTATTTGCCAAAATATGCATAACAAATAGTAAAGCCAAAAATCACAAAATAGCCATGAGTAAAAAAGGTATCACTATTGTGGCCGTTGTGGGCCGCCGATTCCAGTCCTCGTTCGTTCCTAGACCCTCTCAATTTTACACAAAAGGGGTGCATAGTGTTGGGAGACACCTAACGCTCTATCGACGCTATACCTGGCTAAACTTTACCCGCGGTAATATATATTTATGTAAACATAAATTCGATAATATTATATTAAAAATTCTTCAGTACGCACGACGCAAGGTAGTATTAAACCGCCCACAAGTGTAGCAGGCAGTTCCGGTCACCCAAGCCGTTTGTCGCTACAAATCCTACCTAAGTTGGCCGAGACCAACTGCAGATTGTCGGCGTCTCAGGTGGGGTATCGAACGTAAAAAAAAGGTATTAATTAAATAAAACTACCTAGGCTGGGTCTGCCGACTGAAAAAGGGGTCCCGATCCCCCGACGGTAGATACAACTGTATTTCAATTATAAGCGTGCAAACAATAATAAGAGGCCCCTGAGCCCACACACCGTGCGGAGCAATTAGACTGCTTGAAATGGTTAAATTTGGCACGCGCGGTGACCGGCGTGACTACTGTAGATTTGCAGACTTCAGAATTAATAAAATTTGAATAAAAATTGAAACGCGATTGAATAACGGCGGAATGGTGACTTTTGAATAGCAATATTTATATATTTATTTTGAGAACATAAGCTACCACACGCTCTCCGCCACAGATTTATTAAACCATTATGTAAAAATGACAGAAAGAGTGGAGCATTTGTCAAAGCCTGATTGGACTCAAAAACCAAAACGATTTGTTTCCAATCAAAACGAGTCTGTGTCAATGGTTATGACAAACGCTTCTCAACGAAGTATGCAAAGTAAACAACAATTTCAAAATAGAAATTTTGTTAACCAAACTAGAAAACCTAGATGTGTGTTTTGTTGTAGCTTTCATTATCATAATGAGTGTCCAACATATTGTGATTATCAAAGTCGCTCAAACAGAGCTGAACAACAGGGTGTTTGTCACAGGTGTCTAATACCTGGACATTCAATGGTTAATTGCAGAACTCAAAAGGTTTGCAGGTATTGTCACAAACTCTCTCATAACACCGCTTTGTGCCCAGAACACTTTCGGTTCAAATGGGCTTGGGTTCCAAATTGCCGGTGTCGCAGGATATCTTTTCCCTTCTTCTTTTTTCCTCCCAGAAGAGCTATCCCGGTAAAAAGCCGGGATAGTTTTCCCCCCGGAAAAACCATCCCACGTTTAGAACTGATAGGAATTCTTATTGGTACAAAAGGTGTGAATTTTGTTCAGAAAGAAACAACGTTAAAAATCAGCAAAACCACAATATGGACAGATTCAGATATTTACCTTCATTGGTTAAAAAATTTGGAACACAGTGGAATTTTGGTTGGGAACAGTTTAAAAGAAAATCGAAAACTTTCCCAAAACACAATCTTTTCATATATACATGGACAACTTATTCCCGCAGACTTAGCATCTCGAGGCATGGATGAAAATCAATGGGACGTATGGAAAAAAGGCCCATCTTTTTTGAGTTTACCTGAAAAAAACTGGCCTTCCTCAAATCTTCCATAGACTTGACTCCAGAATTGGCTGAGCAGTAACAAATGGAATCACAGCAAAGAAGAAAAACAGTGATTCAAACACCTTCTTTGGTTGTCCAAACTCAAAGTCAAACCAAAAAACTTTAACAAATTGCAGTGGATTCCAAGGTCAAATCTGATGCCCAAAAAGAACAAGTTTCCAATGAAGTAAAATGATCTGAGATCTCAGATTTTTTATCTGAAACTTCTTCATCTTGGCTTTTTGAACAATTTATAAAACTTACAGACATAGACCCTTTGCGTTTTTCCAGTCTAGAAAAACTATTACATGTAACTGTTCCTTTATTAAGAGGCAGGAAAAAATTTTTACAAAAACTTCAAAAATCAAAAAATTTAATTAAAGACAAAATAATTCAATTAGGAGGGCCAGTAACTGTAAACGAATTAAACTTTGCAACAAAATTGTGGATTTTAAATGTCCAGGCACAAAGTTTTAAGAATTTTTCTTTAAAACAATGTAGTCAAAAGCTCAAGGCTTTAAGAGTGAAGCAACATTAAAGTGGAATTCTGGGAACTCATGGTAGATTTAACTCCAATACATCAGAAAGGTCGGATCCAAGTTTGTTATATTCCATCTAGTCTAGACCATTTCAACAAGTTGGTTTGAACTATTTTGGACCTTTTAGAGTTAAGAATGGAAAAAATATAATAAAAATTTGGGGTGTTCTGTTTACGTGCACTGTAACTTGTGCCATTCACTTAGAATCTGTTCATAATATGTCCACACAATTATTTATTTTAATTTTACGAAAATTTGTGGCAAGAAGAGGAGCCCCAAATATGATAATAAGTGATCAAGCCGTACAATTCAAGCTTGCAGATCAAGTATTGGATAATATAATTGAAGAAAACAATGAAGTATATGAAATTTTGCATTCTGAAGAAGTCTTTGTTTATACTGTTAAAAACTGAGTGGAATAAAAATTCATTTAACTTATTCACCATGGATGGGTGGAATGTATGAACGTATGGTTGGAATTGTAAAACTTTCACTCAAAAAAGCAATTGAAAAAAATTTATTGTCAATTGAAGAATTTGAAACCATCCTAATTGAATGTGAAGGAATTATAAACAGAAGACCCCTGACAATAATTGATCAACCTAATGTGGTTCCACTTTGTCCAGTCGATTTTTTGTTTCCTTCTGCTAGAAATTAACCACTTGCAAAAAATACCCTAGCAACCTATGAAAGCGAAGAAGCCTTACATAATCCTGACTTCCAAATAGAAGTTGATTCAGCAAATTATTTGAAGAAATCTCTTCTTTTTTCCTTCAACATTTTAGATAAAATGTGAGAAAGCTTTTGCAAGAAATATTTGCCAGCTTTGAAGGATACCCATAAATGGAATCATCCTTCCATTAAACCTGCAGCTAAAATTAAACCTATGCCTGGAGATATTGTCCTAGTGGAAGACAGTAATCGTCCTAGAAATACTTGGAAACCAATTCTGGAAGAGATCAGGAAATTAGAAATGTGACAATTAAGTTACCAAGTGGACATAAATCTCAGCGTGCGGTTAAACAGTTATTCCCAGTGGAATTATATTCGCGTGAAAATTCAAATGTAAAAGCTTTATTCCAATCCATCAATTTATACACAGTATATGTTACAATTTTTTCACTTTTTATATGTTTATTACCATTAGCAAATGCAGGTCAAAAAGGTGCTTATATAGAGCACTGTCGTGGTCACATTTCTGAAAAATTTTCACCATATTGTGTAAGAAATGGAATTGTAATTGGATTATTAAAAGGAGGCTTTTGTAAATATTTTGTTGATTGTGGACCCACTAGACATTTGAATGGGAAAGGCGAATGTTTCAAAAAATGTGTATGTCCTAAATGGTCTTCTGGGTGCTCACATTTCACGGGACATCGGCCTTTACCTGACTTTAATGTTAAAGACGCTTTACAAGTTGTAGTGATAAACTAGTTTCAGAAAATCTTAAAACAATAGTCTTGTGGAATAACCAATCCTTTTACGTGAAATCAATGCAAATCGTCTCCAATGAAATAGTTAACAACTTTGACTGCTATGGTAAAGATCAAAATATTATTATGGGAATGGACGAATTTTGTAATTCACATGATTGTAATCCAAAAGCCAAAAGGTTTTGTTTTTATTGTCATCCAAATATTCACTATTATATTACGTCAGAAGGTTATAAAATTCCTATCAAAACCTGGGGTCAAAGAATTGTTCATTTCTACAGTTACACAAACGATTCTGATATAACAGAATGCAAAAAATGCAGTATTAATTGCCAACAGGGAGGCATTCACCTTTTGATTGAACCAAATCTTGGCTATATTGAAGCATGTTCACCTCCTATTTGTTTAGAAGTTCATCATCCTTGAGAACAAGAAGATATATACTTTCTGCCTGAGACATCATTACATAAACACCACGTTTTTGTAAAAATTTGGCACAAAGGAAAAATGGTTAGACAAATTGGAGCTGTTTGTCCGGCTCACACATTCTACGATTTAATTGACTGTACATTTTGCTTAAAAATAGCGTATAATTCACATTGTGCATCTTACAGTGTTGTTATAATATTAGTACTGACTTCAATTTTTGCAGTGTTGTTTTTTGTATCCTTTTTAAAAATTATAGAGACCCTTTTTTGAATTTTGTACTATATAAGTCTGTACATACTAATAATTATGCAACAATGTTGCCGTTGTATTTTTCATTTTGCAATGTACTGGAAAAGACTAAGAAATAGAAGACAAATACCTCCTGAAGTGGATCCTAGTGAAGTAAAGTATCTCAAGCTACATGCTTAAACTTAGCGCCATCTGGTCAAGATACCTGTTTACTAATCTCAAATAATGAAGGTGTTCCTCTTGGAACACTTGTATTATCAGTTCAAGACATTCAACTAAATTGCAAAAAAAAACAGAGTTTTTTACAAGTCCTATGAAAGGCGTGTCACTAACGGGAAAAGGTGTCCAAAATCGGGATCTTGCAGCGGTGATAAATGTGGAAAAATTAAACCTGACAGCCGTATTCCAGAATTAACAGAGGGTGTTGATATGCCTGGACACACTACTCTCTAAAAAGTGGCCCTAAAAAATTCGTTGAAAAAATAGTCGTAAATCACATATTGATTAAATTAACGAAATAAATAGGTAAGAAAAGTGTTGCTATAATATTAGTTGATTGAACGAAAAAATTCGTAAAATTAAATCTCGTTGAAATTGATAATTGCTCTTTATATATTAAACATACAGTTTTGTCTCGTGCGGCGGTTTTTTATTTTATAATTAGGTTTACCACTAGTTTTGTTGTTTGTTTGACTATTTATATAAATATATTCTACGAAAATAGTCAAATCCTATGTGTAACTAAAGTCAAATTCTTTCAACCTTCATTTTTTTTGTTTTATGTTTATTATTAACAAAAATAATTGTTTTAAAACAAAAAAATAAGGTTCGGCCAATTTAATCTGACTTTTTTTAAAGTTTTAATATTTACCACGGGACGTTTCCTTTGATTTTGTTCTAAATATAGCAAACTTGTGAGGATGTTATGTTGGAAATATTGGAAATTCTTTGCTATTGTTAAAACAAAATTACTTTGCAAAGAAAAAACTCTAAAAGCGCTGATGATTTCTATGGAATTAAAATGGCAGAAATTGCTTGTGTGTGCACTGAATTTAAATCCTTAGTTTGAAGTGTGTAAAATTTTCTGCTAGGGATTTTAAGTTTTTGCAACACTTTATTTAATTTTTTTTAAAGTGTGAAATCTGCACTTTCGTTTACAAAACAAATTAAGGAAGGACAGACTAAGGTAAGAAATGTTTTGTTTTTTAATTAAAACAATCTTATATTTGAAAAGTAACCATAAATCGCTTTTTTCTTCTCCCTTAAAATGATTAAATAAGAAAAAACGGATCACCTTCAAAAGAGTCCCGGCACAAAAGAGTCCTGAAAAAAATCGCAGCTGGCACAAAAGAGTCCTGGCACAAAAGAGTCCTGGAGAAAATGCGTTTATGCGCCCAAGCGCTGCTAGGGCTAAGGTCGGCACAAAACAGTCCTGGCATAAAATCAATTTTTAACAGCTTACATACAATGAAAAAATGTACGGAGGTAAAGCAACGAAAATATTAAGCCCCAGGCGCCTGTTAAAACACAAAAAAGTGGAGTAGAATAAGAAGTAAAAAAATAAATAAATAAAATAATAAATCAATAAAATTTTGTTAATTTTCAAAAAGTGGCGCAGTAAAAACTGATACTGTAGCCATGTTTAACAACACTTAACCGGTATTTAACTATTAATGTTTTCCAAAAAAAACAGAATTTTTTAAACTAAATTTTTTTCAACGTGTATTTAAACAATAAAATAGCCTAAAATGAGTATAGAATAAATTAAAACATAATCAAACAAGTCTCTCCATCTGCTTGAAATGGCTGGAGCCCCGGAGCTTGATATTGAAGGGTAGAAAAATCACTTCTGTTAACTTTTCCTTTTTTTAAATCACCTATTTTTTTGCTTTAAAAGTAAAGTACACCACTTTAAAACTAAAAAAATGTTTAAAACTACACAAAAGATTTAAAAAACTATAAAGGTTACGATGGAAATATAAATGTATTGAAGAGAATTTCGCAATTAGGAGGTTATGTTCGTTTTAGTAATAGATTCATCAATTAATATCTATTTAATGGTATATTCAATTTTTTTTATTACAATTTATTTTTTTATTAAAATTTACTTTTTTAAGTGTTTTTTATTCTTTATTTAACTACTTTTTAGGTATTTGTGGTATCCATTTTTATCTCATCTCCCATTATTAATATAATCATCATGCAAAATCTTTCTGTACATTCGGAATTCTGTCGTAATCTTTTATAATATTTTTAAAAATGTTTATAACATATTTTTTTAATTTTTAACTTAAAACGAATTATAAAACAAATTTGTGATTATGCTAAAAGTTCTTAAAATTTAAAGGTTATTTAAAGCCTTATTAAATTGGACACATCTGGTTGTCCTTACAATTACGACCAAAACACTTATTTGATAAAAATTTGTAATATTTTAACTATGAACAAAAAATTTATCCCAACTAAAATACTTATTTAGACATTATTTTGTTACTCAATCATTTTTAAGTAAAAATCTTTTATTCTAATCTTATTTAACTTGATCACAACCTAGCTATAAAAATTTTTTATTATGACAAAAAACACTAATTCAATATTATAAAATACAGCAACAAAGGTTAAAACGTTTATTTTCATCATAAAAGCTTTCGACCCGTTCTTGGATCATCCTCAGTTAAAACATCTGAAATACAAAAAACATTTTTTGTTAGAAAAGTAGTAAAGTTACAATAAATAGTAAGTAAAAAGCAATTAAATCACAGGAAATAAAAATTAATAGGTATAAATAAAGTAAAGGATAGATAAAACGCACAATTATAAAACAGAGAACGATAAAAAGATTTGATGCTATTAACATAATCATTACTAAAAGGTTGTAAAAAAATTTTTATATAAACTAAATTTTATGGCTACTCTATGCACAAGATGTACCTAAAACAAAGACTACTTGGAACTACTGGACGACAAAGCTAAAACAAACACTAAAAAAATTAAAATAAAACCTAAATTAAAAACAAAATAACTCAGCGCTAGTGATATTTTTATTTAAAACGGACTGATCCCTACGAATAGAAAACTTTCTTTGAGTCTCAAACAATATTCATTTGACGCAAAAGCTAAAACGGTAAAATTTGACAAATTAGGCTTAGTTTTTAACTGATTACAGGCTAAAATATGGTCAAAAATTGCTGAAGCTTTTGGTACTACCTGTTTTCCGGTTTTCGATGAGACATGAAATAATTGAAATAATGAAATAATGAAATAATTGGTAAACTTTATGAAAAATTGGTAAACTTTATGAAATAATTGGTAAGATGAAGATAAATTAAACGATCAAGATAAAAGTCCTAAAACTAAGCCATATTTTGAAGAAGGTGGAATAAAACTGCCATAATTAGAATATATTCCGCTAATTTTTTTAAATTTTTATTCCACCTTCTTCAAAATATGGCTTAGTTTTAGGACTTTTATCTCGATCGTTTAATTTATCTTCATCTTACCAATTATTTCATGAAGATATTGCTATTTTAAAATCTATTTTATGTAAAAACAGATATCCATTTGGTTTTATTGACGCTTGTATTAGAAAATTTTTAAACAAGAAATTTAAGTCTAAAGATTTGGAAGTTTTAACCACAAATAAATTATCTCTTTGCATTGTTTTACCATATATTGGTTTTAACTCTATAAACGTTCAAAATAAAATTAAGAAACTTTTTTACCACCATTTTCCTCAAGTTAACTTAAGAATTGCGTTTAAAACTTCTAAATCGCTTGCTACTTGTTTTCGTTTTAAAGATGAGATTCCTTTGGGTCTGAAGTCTTGTGTTGTCTATAAATTTCTATGTAGTGGTTGTAAAACCACTTACTGTGGGTCTACAACCCGCCATCTTAACACAAAATTGTCGGAACACATTGGTGTCTCATCGAAAACCAGAAAGCAGGTACTACCAAAAGCTTCAGCAATTTTTGACCATATTTTAGCCTGTAATCAGTTAAAAACTAAGCCTAATTTGTCAAATTTTGCCGTTTTAGCTTCTGCGTCAAATGAATATTGTTTGAGACTCAAAGAAAGTTTTTGTATTCGTAGGGATCAGCCCGTTTTAAACAAAAATATCACTAGCGCTGAGTTATTTTGTTTTTAATTTAGGTCTTTATTTTAATTTTTTTAGTGTTTGTTTTAGCTTTGTCGTCCAGTAGTTCCAAGTAGTCCTTGTTTTAGGTACATCTTGTGCATACAGGAGCCGTAAAATTTAGTTCATATAAAATTTTTTTTACAACCTTTTAGTAATGATTTTGTTAATAGCATCAAATCTTTTTCTCGTTTTCTGTTTTATAATTGTGCGTTTTATCTATCCTTTACTTTATTTATACCTATTAATTTTCATTTCCTGTGATTTAATTGCTTTTTACTTACTATTTATTGTAACTTTACCACTTTTCTAACAAAAAAATGTTTTTGTATTTCAGATGTTTTAACTGAGGATGATCCAAGAACGGGTCGAAAGCTTTTATGATGAAAATAAACGTTTTAACCTTTGTTGCTGTAGCAATTAATAGATTTTTATTTCCCCCTGGCAAATCAATTGCTTTTATTGTACGTAATTATGTTTAAAATTTTCATATTCTTCTTCTTTTTATTGAAAAAATTTTAATTAAATTATCGGTGGCACGAGAGCGCCACACGGCGATTAAGCCCCACGGCACCGCACCAACTATAATTAGAGAACTTGGATAAATTTTAATTCTTTTCCTTGTCCCTGTTCTCCTTATGATTAATAGATTTTTTTCAAACGCTTATATCTTAAAACCGATATTCCTTCGTTGTTACTGATTTATCAGAAATAAACATGAGTTTTTTGGAAAGGATAATAATCGCGCAATAATTTTTTAGGAGCCATTTTTTTAGTGTCAAAATTTAAAATTTAAATTGTTGACAACGTAATTTTAAATTCGAATTAATAATCGACGACATTAGAAATTTATATTATTGCATATCTAAGACTCTAACATTTTTATTTAATTTAAAAATTCAATTTATCAACGAGAAATAAAGAATCAAGAATGTCGGCAAAGTTTTTCACATTGTAATGTTCACGAAAAATACGTTTTCTATTGATAATATTAAAACTGTTAAAACATTATATCTCGGTAAAGAATTAATTATAAACATTTGTCATTGAGCAGCTAATACTATACTATATAAGGTTATTTTTTTAATTTGATTTGAAAAAGTGGTAGACTAGCTTTGAAAAATGCTCTAAAAATAGAGCAGGAAAAAGGGGCGATTTCTTCCCGGGCGTGTGTTTGGACAGAAAAGATGTTGACTAAAATTAAAATCTTTCAGACTGAAATTAAGGGCGTAACCGCTCGCGGTCAGGAATAAATAAAAAAAGAACGCATGAGAATAAAAGTCATAAAAAAAGTTGTTTGAGATATGATGTAACCAATTATTATTAAGTTGAGTCACATGTTTCTCTTCACGTGATATTTTCTCAAAGAACGAGTGGTTAGTTTATCACCTAGTTATTTTCACCCTGATAGAATTCATCTGTAGTCTAAGATGGACATTATTTGCACCAGAGGAAATTTGTATTTAATTTGGGCAGCTGCCCACCCACAGAGCCCACACAAAAATTTCTACCATATGATAATAATTTATTTATACGTTGAACTAATTACACAGCACTGTTGCATTTTTTTAATCCGACAAAATGACAATTAAAAAAATTATACTCACAGCAATTTTTCACAAGCATGAAATCGCCACTTTTTCAAATTTATAGTTGTTTCTTACACATACAAATATAACCTTCTAATTGAAAAAGTGGCGACTTTGCACTTTTCAAAAGTTGCTGTGAGTATAATTTTTTCAATTGTCATTTCATCAAATTAAAAGAATGCATTAGTTCTGTGTAATTAGTTCAACGTATAAATACTTTATTATCATATGGTAGAAATTTTTATTCAGTGGGCAGCTGGCCAAATCAAATACAAATTTCTTATGGAGCAATTATTTCCATCTCCGACTAAAGGTAAACCCAAGGTGGATGCAACAGTTGTTCTTTGGATTAAAAACTGCCCCCATTAAGTAACCATTGAATTCATACATGGGCACGGGGGGTCGGGGGGTTAACCCTCCCCCAAATTCTGAGAAGGAGAGTTTAACCCCCCTCCACTCAGAAGTGGGGGGGGGAGAAAAAGTTAACCCCCCATTTCGGAAAAATGAAGAAAAAAATGTCTTTAAAATGACTTCTAACTGCCTCCAAACTTAAGTTTTAAGGTCAAAATGAATGTTTTAAGCAATAAAAAGCTCAAAAATGCTAAAAAGGCTTTTTGACCTAAAATTAGCGTTTTAATGCTTATTTTTCCTTCAAAATCGAAAAGCGATATGGGTAAAATGCACTCCAGAAAAAAACGATATGGGTATTTTGCTTTTCTCGGATTTTAACCCCTCCTAATTTGGGGTTTAAACCCCCATTCCAGACCAACTTGTCCATGTATAATTGAATCTGACGTCACTTTACCAGCCAATTAGATTCGATTTAATACCGAGTATTTGTTTGATAAAGTGACGTAAGATTTTCGTGATTTGAGTGGTTACTTAATGGGGGCCTTTTTTATCCAACGAAAAACTGTTGCAGCCACGTTTGGTTTGCTTTTAGTCCACATCTTTTCTGCCTGAACACACACCCAGTGGGAAATTGTCCGCTGTTCCTGTTCTATTTTTAGAGCATTCTTCAAGGTTAGTAATAATAACAAGATAAAGAGGACTCCGAATCGCAGAATTTTTAGGTGCATTATACAATTTTCAGGCATATTTGGTTTAAATTTTGTTTTTATTTTATTTGTTCCAATCGATGACTTTTTGGCCACACTGACGAAAAAATAACTGTAATTAAGTATTAACAAATTTGCAACATATGGTCAAGTAATTATTAAAAACTTTTACATAAAAGTTTGGAGCGAATAAGCCTGTTCTTAGGAAACGTTCTCCTAAATATGAAAGTGTTTTTAAAAATCAAACTGTCATTTTATTTATTTCATATTTAAAGGTGCGGTATACTAAATCATGACAAATTTTTTTCGCTTGGATTTTGGTATCAATCGATGCGTCAGGTTTCACTGAGTAAAAAATTGTATTAAAAAAATAATTTTTAGCGGTTCCATGATTTATTATACCGCACCTTTAAACGAACAACACAGTGGTGTTATCAGAATTTTATATTTTATTTGTTTTTATTAGTATTTTGCAATCACAATTACAAAAAACAAACAACAGCAAATAAAATATAAAATTTTGATAACAACAATGTGTTGTTTGTTTAAATACAAATAAAATGATAGTTTGGTTTTTAAAATAGCTTCAATATTGCACAAGTTATGACTGATTTTGCGAGCAAAAGATTAATTGCATTTATTTACCAATATTTTAAGTATTTATTAATTTTCGAAAAAAAAATTTTTACGGTTTTTTAAACGCGAACTTAACTTTTAAAAACATTTTTCGAGACTCAAGAGATACATTAACATAGTAATTTATTGATTTTTGTAGTTTTGTGGATGGAGCTTAACTAAGGAGATGTGTCTATTAAAAGAAAATTTAAGATTGTTACAAAGGTTTTATATAATATTATTTTTATGGCTTTTTTTAAAACTTAAATGTGCTGTGCATGTAGTGTCTGTGCTTGATTGGTGCACTAATCATCGCCCTAAAGCATTCCCGCGCCTTTTTGATCTCTCAATTTTTTTACAAATTTTGTTGTTTTTTAAAAAAATAATAATCTTCTAAAAAAATTTTTACGTGAGCGTATATCACCAACGGAAGAGTAGATTTTGCGATAAATATATCAATGCATAGATTGTGATCCGCGATATACTCTGATGTGAATATTTTACTAAGGTGATATGCTTAAGAATTCTGAATAGATATCTAAGAATTATTGACCATAATTTTTAGGGTATGATTATGTCCCTGCCAGCCCAAAAAAAACATTGCGTGGCCTTTCACCTTCGGCAGACTTGATTTCGCTATTACGAAAGAATGACTTATCCTCTCAGCAAAACAAGAATCAACCGCGTCTATTCAGTTTGCTATTAAATAGAAACAAAAGAAGGAACATTGAAACAGAAAAGGATTTGTCAAAAAGATGTGAATTTAAATATAAAGATGAATGGGTAGATATTTGTCCGTGAATGAATATATATATATATATATATATATATATATATATATATATATATATATTATAATTTTTTTACGAGCCACTTTTTTCAGTGTCCAAATTTTAAATTTAAATTGTTGACAACATAATTTTAAAGTCGTATTAATAATCGAGCACTAATAGAAATTTATATAGCCACCTTGCACTGGAACTCGGTTTATACATGAAGTATGCAATAAACATAGCAAGTCACCATAATGGATAATTACCGTATCTCCAACTTATCTTTTGTAGTATGCAGATCAACCCTCGAAAGCGCGCGAAATTTCGATCGGTTTATCTGCATACTACGAAAGATAAGTAAGAGATACGGTAATTATCCATTATGGTTACGCTTATGTATATTGCATACTTCATGTATAAACCGAGTTCCAGTGCAAGGTGCCTATTGTTGCATAACAAAGACTCTAACTTTTTTATATTTAATTTAAAAATTCCATTTATCAACCATGAATAAAGAATGAAGAATGTCGGCAAAGTTTTTCACATTGTAATGTTTACAAAAAAATACGTTTTTTATTGATAATATTAAAACTGTTAAAACATTATATCTCGGAAACGGTTTGATTATAAACAATTGTCATTGAGCAGCTAATACTATACTATATAAGGTTATTTTTTTAATTTGATTTAAAAAAGTGGTTGACTAACCTTGAAAAATACTCTAAGAATAGAGCAGGAAAAAGGGGCGATTTCTTTCGGGGGGTGTGTTTGGACAGAAAAAATGTGGACTAAAGTTAAAATACTTCAGGCTGAAATTAAGGGCGTAACCGCTCGCGGTCAGGAATAAATAAAAAATGAACGCATGAGAATAAAAGTCATAAAAAAAGTTGTTTGAGATATGATGTAACCAATTATTATTAAGTTGAGTCACATGTTTCTCTTCACGTGATATTTCCTCGTGATATAAGAAGTTTGTATTTAATTTGGCCAGCTGCCCACTGAATAAAAATTTCTACCATATGATAATAATTTATTCATACGTTAAACTAATTACACGTTAAACTAATACACAGGGTTTTTTAATTACATTGCATTACATTGCATCTTTTTAATCTAATGAAATGACCGGGTTTGTTTTTTTGGTGCAATACCCATGATAAAAAATAACTCACCGTACAATACCGTTACTATACACAGGGTTTTTTAATTACATTGCATTACATTGCATCTTTTTAATCTAATGAAATGACAATTGATAAAAAATAACTCACCGCAATCCTTGGCAAGCGCTAAATCGCCACTTTTTTCAAATTTATAATTGTTTCTTACACATACAAATATAACCTTCTAATTGAAAAAGTGGCGATTTCGCGCTTGTCAAAGATTGCTATGAGTATAATTTTTTTCAATTGTCATTTCATCTGATTAAAAAAATGCAATGTAATGCACTGTAAATGAAAAAGTGCTGTGTATTTAGTTCAATGTGTAAATAAATTATTATCATATGGAAGAAATTTTTACTCAGTGGGCAGCTGGCCAAATCTAATACGAATTTCTTATGGTGCGAATAATTTCCATCTCAGACTAGTCTCTAGTCCACATCTTTTCTGTCCCTTTTTCCTGCTCTATTTTTAGAGCACTTTCACGGCTATAAATAATTTTAAAACGTGTAGTTAATAAAAAGGTTAAAAGTTTGTAAAAGTTGTTATTATTGAACACGGCAATTTTTTTATAAAATAAATTAAAACGTAGTAAACAGTTAAATATTAGAGAAATAAAAAAAACTAGAGAAAAAAAAATGTGAAAGGGCAACCAACAAAAAAAAAAACGTATGAGGACTTTGGGAGAAGTTAAATGTGAAAAGTAGTGTTAAAATAGTTGAAGAGGTAAGGATGCCACATTTTTGTTGAGCACAAGTTTTTCTTGGGCAATATGAATACTTTTTTTACATAACAGATGGAAATCATAATTAGCACGGTACAACACAGAGAAGTCATTTGCGGAGGTATTGTACCCACATTCGAGAATATGGTCCAATATCGCTGATTTTTTTACGCCCGGTTGTTTGATCAGTTAAAAGGACTTCTTCCGTGATGCTCAGATACCCTAGTGGTAAAATGACGGATAGATTTGCCTTTACAGGCATTATTGCAAGCACCGCATCTAAATTGGGATACCACGTGAGATATTAAGCGGCTCGGGATCCTATCCTTTGCCTGAAAGAAACTACCAAGCTTATGGAGCAATACGTAACTGAACGAAAGCAGCACGTACATATACGTATCGCCACCAGGGGAACTGGGAAGAGGTAAAAACTAGATTATTTTGGACAGGACTGCTGCCAAAAATCCGCGCCCAGCTAGGACTCCAGAAAAGACCAGCCACATTTGACGAAGCGGTGGACAAAGCTAGCGAGCCGAAGGACTGTTGAAGGAGGCCGAAATGGTACTGGCGACTGGTGACACCCCCAATTCCCTCAGTTTCTATTTTGAGCAGTCGTCAGGACCAGCCGCAAACTCAGGCAAATATATGTGTAAAAACAGCGGCCACAGGGCAACGCCCACAAAACCAAGTTTACGCTCAAGCAGACCCCCCGGCACCTGAGCGTGGGGGGACACACCCTCCTCCTCTTCCCCTGGGACGGACGGCCCGCACCCCCGCATACCCACCCCGCGCCGCGCAGAGGATCGAGACAGGTGGACGGCCGGCGGAACAGCGATCTGCGATTATTGCAAAAGGGTGGGGCACTTCCAATCAGAGTGCGTAGAAAAAGCAAAATTCCCAGGGAGCCGGTCGTCACGGGAATTCAAACTGGCGAGGTGGTCGCAGTCAACCCAACCGCCCAGGGCGCGGTGGCCGCAATACTTTTAACAATAATAACCGCGGCACTCGTTATTAAAATTCGGCGGCCAAAACAGCCAGTCCCACAAACATTCCTCCGTCGACCCCGCGCTAATGAATTTCCTGCGTCCACACCTGCCCCGATCCCCCAAGGAACAAACGCGACTAATGCTAATGTTGATAATAATACCGCGAATTATGTTGGCGTGCAGGGAACCTCTAGTGTGAGTGCTAACGGAATGAATGTGCATGCCGTGGCGTGGCGGCCGGATGGCGTCGCCCCAGCCATTCCGTCAGTCACGCCTAATAACAGTAATATATGTGCTACGACCAACGGAGCCCTCGTGAACCCAGTGCCGCAAGCGCCTACCGTGAGTCAGACCCGGGGAAGCTCGGCTTACGGATCCGCTTTCGCACAAACCATTGCAAGGGGACACGACGACTCGGTTGGAGTGAATGAGCGGCAAGGGTGTAACCAAGCCCCCGCGCGGGCATATTTTTGCGACCAAGGGTTAATAAATGCTGGTTCGGTTATAAAAAGTAGGCATAAAAAAACCGTCCGGCGTGCTACCGCTGTATTGCTAAAAACTAGTCGCCAAGCCGCGGGCGAAGTGAGTGTGAACGTTGGTCCCACCTTTAGTGGCGCGAAAAAGCCGTCAAACCCGCATGTAGTAGCCTTTGTGCATTTAGATAATAGCTTAGCCGAAATTCACCCAATGGCAGAGAAGCCCCGATCCCGGTCACTCGTTCGACGAGCTAAAGGTACCCGTTCGCAAAGCCGTCTCGCGGCCCGATTTCCGGAACCGACACAACCACAGCCCAGCGCCGACCAACCTAGTTCCGTGGAAGCCGACACCCGTCCAGCGAGCCCTGATCCCCGTTTACCGCCGACTCTACAAGCTATAATACGCCGTGCTGCCTCACGTCCGCCGCCTACGTCCCCAGAGTGCCTACGATCGCCTCAACCGCTCACCGCGTCAGCCTCGCATTACAGCTTTAGCCCTGCCCGCGTACCCGGACATAAGGACATTTCTAAAATTCATCCAGATGGCACAGAATCCGCGGGCTCAGACGATCCCCGAATTGTTCGTTTGGTGGAATATTCATCTGACAGCACCACGCCGTCACCGCCCCGGCCACCTTCCACGGACCCGCCACAGGACCGACGACCGACGTCGATACCGCCTAGCGTACTCGCCCAGGCCCGTAAATCACTCGTCCTGCCTGCCCAGGTCCGCCAGCTAATTCCGCCATGGCTACAAACTGCTCGCAAAACGTATGTAGCCCCGTTAAGACCGACTCCGCCTCCGCCCTCCCATCAGCCTCCACCAGCACCGCCGACCTACCACCTCGTCACGCCGGCAATGATGGAGGGGCCGGCGATGAACGTTCGTCTGCTCGGCGCAGCAGCCCCCACTCAGCCGGGGTTCGTTTTTTCGACCGCACCAGGCCACCGCCCACCTTCCGCCTCTGCCGCCTCCGCAGCGCCAAGCCTCCGCCCCCTCTATGGACGTCGACGGGCAAGGCCGCCTCCTACACCGCCAGCTTTGCAACGCGTGCCTGGCCGAGAGACGGAGCAGGAACAATTAGAACGCCTCCGCCTGGCAGAACCGGTCCAAATATTAGCCCCGCATCCCGCCTTTGTCCGTCAGCGGGCTAATGAAGCCTATCGCACCCAGGCAGAACTTTTGGCCCAACAGCAGGTTGATCAGGGAGGTGTTAGTGGTCAGGCACCGCCGGAGTGCCGGTTTCAGTATCGCTCGCCCCGCCACCATAGTTCGTCATCTTCATCGTCCGGCCGACAGCCACTCACCTCCCCGCAACGCCGAGCCCAGTCCACTCCGCCAGCGGCAGCAGCAGCGCCCCGCCCCGCCTCAGTAAAGAAAAGAAGAGGAATTCGACCCCGTTAGGAGTGCAAAAAATCCTATGATCCGACATTGAACAGCTCAGGCGGAAATGCAACACCTACTAAACCCACCTCACCGAAGCATATAATATTAAAATTGAGTGATGGTTGTGCACAATAAGTGTTGGGGTGGTGGTTGAAGATCAGGAGCAGACAGAACTAGAAGAAAGAGAGGAAGTTAGGGTAGTTGGAGGGGGGCGGGGGACCTTCGCGAATAAGTTGGTGTTAAGGATATTAAAATAAAAGAAAAGGGTAAACGTTAGCGTAGCTCAGGGTCATGTGTTTACGATCAAGGATATTGGGGGGTGGTGGGGTTAGATAGCGGGACAGGGCTAGTTCGTGTGTGGGTCCCCGCCCTTACTCCATTAAGGCTCATGAGTACCGATGGGGGGGGGGGGGGGGGGGGGGGGGTGGGGGGGTTGGTGGGGGTGGGGGTTGGGGGGGGGGGGGGTGGGTTGGGGGTACCAGGGCGGTGGTGGGGACGGTTGCTGCGGGGCAGGTTCAGGGTCCTGGATTTCAGCGGGGACTGGGGGTTCTGGTTCTGTCGGCTCCTCATCCTCCGGGCGTGGTGTGGAAGCGCGCAGTGGCGGCGGCACCCCGAACAGTGGCTCGGTTAGGTAGTCGATGTGGCAGCTTGGTGGAGGGGGCTCGTTTAGTAGGTGTTGCATTTCCGCCTGAAGCTGTTCAATGTCCGGGTCATAGGATTCCTTGCAACTACCTAACGGGTCGAATGTCTTTTGCGCTTTCTTAGGTTTCTTTTTCGGGGTGGTGCGGTTGACGTATTGTGGTGAGGCGGGGCGGGGCGCTGCTGCTGCCGCTGGCGGAGTGGACTGGGCTCGGCGCTGCGGGGATGTAAGTGGCTGTCGACCGGACGACGAAGATGACGAACTATGGTGGCGGGGCGAGCGATACTGAAACCGGCACTCCGGCGGTGCCTGACCACTAACACCCCCCTGATCAACCTGTTGTTGGGCTAATAGTTCCGCCTGGGTGCGATAGGCTTCGTTGGCTCGCTGACGGACAAAGGCGGGGTGCGGGGCTAATATCTGGACCGGTTCTGCCAGGCGGAGGCGTTCTAATTGTTCCTGCTCAGTCTCCCGGCCGGGCACGCGTTGTAAAGCTGGCGGTGTATGAAGCGGCCTTGCCCGTCGACGTCCATAGAGGGGGCGGAGGCTTGGCGCTGCGGAGGCGGCAGAGGCGGAAGGCGGGCGGTGGCCTGGTGCGGTTGAAAAAACGAACCCCGGTTGAGTGGGGGCTGCTGCGCCGAGCAAACGAACGTTCATCGCCGGCCCCTCCATCATTGCCGGCGTGACGAGGTGGTAGGTCGGCGGTGCTGGTGGAGGCTGATGGGAGGGCGGAGGCGGAGTCGGTCTTAACGGGGCCACGTACGTTTTGCGAGCAGTTTGTAGCCGTGGCGGAATGAGCTGGCGGACCTGGGCAGGCAGGACAAGTGATTTACGGGCCTGGGCGAGTACGCTAGGCGGTATCGTCGACGGTCGTCGGTCCTGTGGCGGGTCCGTGGAAGGTGGCCGGGGCGGCGACGGCGTGGTGCTGTCAGATGAATATTCCACCAAACGAACAATACGGGGATCGTCTGAGCCCGCGGATTCTGTGCCGTCTGGGTGAATCTTAGAAATGTCCTTATGACCGGGCACGCGTGCAGGGCTAAAGCTGTAATGCGAGGCTGACGCGGTGAGCGGTTGAGGCGATCGTAGGCATTCTGGGGACGTAGGCGGCGGACGTGAGGCAGCACGGCGTATTATAGCTTGTAGAGTTGGCGGCAAACGGGGATCAGGGCTCGCTGGACGGGTGTCGGCTTCCGCGGAACTAGGTTGGTCGGCGCTGGGCTGTGGTTGTGTCGGTTCCGGAAATCGGGCCGCGAGGCGGCTTTGCGAACGGGTACCTTTAGCTCGTCGAACGAGTGACCGGGATCTGGGCTTCTCTGCCATTGGTAGAATTTCGGCTAAGCTATTATCTAAATGCACAAAGGCTACAACATGCGGGTTTGACGGCTTTTTCGCGCCACTAAAGGTGGGACCAACATTCACACTCACTTCGCCCGCGGCTTGGCGACTAGTTTTTAGCAATACAGCGGTAGCACGCCGGACGGTTTTTTTATGCCTACTTTTTATAACCGAACCAGTATTTAATAACCCTTGGTCGCAAAAATATGCCCGCGCGGGGGCTTGGTTACACCCTTGCCGCTCATTCACACCAACCGAGTCGTCGTGTCCCCTTACAACGGTTTGTGCGAAAGCGGATCCGTAAGCCGAGTTTCCCCGGGTCTGGCTCACGGTAGACGCTTGCGTCACTGGGTTCACGAGGGCTCCGTTGGTCGAAGCACATACACTACTGTTATTAGGCGTGACTGACGGAATGGCTGGGGCGACGCCATCCGGCCGCCACGCCACGGCATGCACATTCATTCCGTTAGCACTCACACTAGGGGTTCCCTGCACGCCAACATAATTCGCGGTATTATTATCGACAGTAACATTATTCGCGTTTGTTCCTTGGGGGATCGGGGCAGGTGTGGACCAGGAATTCATTAGCGCGGGTCGACGAGGAATGTTTGAGGGTCGGCTGTTTTGGCCGCCCGAATTTGAATAACGAGTGCCGCGGTTATTATTATTAAAAGTATTGCGGCCACCGCGCCCTCGGCGGTTAGGTTGACTGCGACCACCTCGCCAGTTTGAATTCCCGTGACGACCGGCTCCCTGAGAATTTTGCTTTTCTACACACTCTGATTGAAAGTGCCCCACCCTTTTGCAATAATCGCAGATCGCTGTTCCGCCGGCCGTCCACCTGTCTCGATCCTCTGCGCGCCGGGATGGATATGCGGGGGAGTTACGGCTGTCCGTCCCAGGGGAAGAGGAGGAAGGGGGTGTGTCCCACCGCTCAGGTGCCGGGGGGTCTGCTTGAGCATAAACTTGGTTTTGTGGGCGTTGCCCTGTGGCCGCTGTTTTTACACATACATTTGCCTGAGTTTGCGGCTGGTCCTGACGACTGCTCAAAATAGAAACTGGGGAAATTGGGGTGTCACCAGTCGCCAGTACCATTTCGGCCTCCTTCAACAGTCCCTCGGCTCGCATAGCCTTGTCTACCGCTTCGTCAAATGTGGCTGGTCTTTTCCGGAGTCCTAGCTGGGTACGGATTTTTGGCAGCAGTCCTGTCCAAAATAATCTAGTTTTTACCTCTTCCCAGTTCCCCTGGTGTTCGCCTCCCTCCATTTCCAGCCGGGCAGCATCGGCCAACAGATTTATTTGCTCCGAATATACTGAAACCGACTCGTTTACTGCTTGCTTCCTACGGTACAATAAATCAGCAGTGGAACCTACCATGTGCTCAAGCTTGCGGGTCAGGGCTTTGGCAAGACGTCCGTAATCATTCTTGACTTCCAGAGGCAACCCGATGTAAGCGGTCATCGCTGCTCCTTCAAAATAGCCGGGCAACATACCTACTCGGTCTTCTTCTGGTACGCCTGAGTATAAGCACATCCGGTTAAATTTGTCTAGCCACATACTAAATGGGCGGGATCGATCCTCCCCATTAAAGATACCCAGTTGAACAGGGTTGGGTAGCGAAGTTTTGCGCTGCGGCACTCGCACACCTTGAAGAGCCCCCGACGCTACCGACTGGACAGCCTCGCTGGGAACGCGAGGATACCTGCCAGAGGGTTCAAAGGTGTACGAGTTCGCTTTTTGACTTTGGGGACCGCAAGTTTTTGGTGGCGATTTTTCCGCCGCGCTGGGCTGTGGGTAGGGTTCCTCCACGGGGCTTGCTACCGGGTTTGTTCCCACTTCTCCCCTCTTACCTTTGTCCGCCGGAACCGGGGCGACTTTTTCTAACATTAAATATTGCATGCATTTTACCATTTCCTCCAGTGTTTTCTGCACCCCCGCAAGAGTCGTGACGACGTTAGAATCTGAAACGTTCTGAGTTGGGGTTATAGCTTGATTAACACTCTTTACAGGACACTCTAGACCGATTAGGTTGACGCGACCCTCCCTTTTGGTTTGGGCATGGGCTTGCGCTTGTCGGGTAACTTGATCGAAGGGGTCCCCCACCGATTCTCGACGCTCCAAGTGGTCCAAATAGGAGGCCACCTGGACGCGACTTCCTCCCGGCTCTATACCTGGGGGCTGCTTTTTTTAACAGAAGAAAAAACGGGGGCAGGTTGGAGCCCAGGTAGGACTGCAAGCCCGTAAACGCGGGGGAGCGCGATCTTATCAATATCAGCTGAGAGCGAGTTTGGAGTCCCTACCTAATTGGCTTTCCTAAGTCGCCACCACAGTTTTTTTTACTTTGGTATTACTTTCGCTTTTGTTATCTGTTGACGTGGAGAAAAACACTATCGATAAAAACTTCGAGGGCTGGACAAGGTGGAAAAGATAAAAAACGCAACTAAACCTAAGCAAGGGAACGAAGATTTATCTGTCTAAACTAACAAACTTAATGGTAAAACAGGTGTTGCGCGGTCGGGAGGCAGAAAAAAAAAAAAACAAAAAAAAACGGAAAAAAAAAGTAAAGAGAGCAAAGGAAGTGGGAACAAACCCGGTAGCAAGCCCCGTGGAGGAACCCTACCCACAGCCCAGCGCGGCGGAAAAATCGCCACCAAAAACTTGCGGTCCCCAAAGTCAAAAAGCGAACTCGTATACCTTTGAACCCTCTGGCAGGTATCCTCGCGTTCCCAGTGAGGCCGTCCAGTCGGTAGCGTCAGGGGCTCTTCAAGGTGTGCGAGTACCGCAGCGCAAAACTTCACTACCCAACCCCGTTCAACTGGGTATTTTTAATGGGGAGGACCGATCCCGCCCATTTAGTATGTGGCTAGACAAATTTAATAGGATGTGTTTATACTCAGGCGTACCGGAAGAAGACCGAGTAGGTATGTTACCTGGCTATTTTGAAGGAGCAGCGATGACCGCTTACATCGGGTTACCTCTGGAAGTCAAGAATGATTACGGACGTCTTGCCAAAGCCCTGACCCGCAAGCTTGAGCACATGGTAGGTTCCACTGCTGATTTATTGTATCGTAGGAAGCAAGCAGTAAACGAGTCGGTTTCCGTATACTCGGAGCAGATAAATCTGTTGGCCGATGCTGCCCGGCTGGAGATGGAGGGAGGCGAACACCAGGGGAACTGGGAAGAGGTAAAAACTAGATTATTTTGGACAGGACTGCTGCCAAAAATCCGCACCCAGCTAGGACTCCGGAAAAGACCAGCCACATTTGACGAAGCAGTGGACAAGGCTATGCGAGCCGAGGGACTGTTGAAAGAGGCCGAAATGGTACTGGCGACTGGTGACCCCCCAATTTCCTCAGTTTCTACTTTGAGCAGTCGTCAGGACCAGCCGCAAACTCAGGCAAATATATGTGTAAAAACAGCGGCCACAGGGCAACGCCCGCAAAACCAAGTTTATGCTCAAGCAGACCCCCCGGCACCTGAGCGGTGGGACACACCCCCTTCCTCCTCTTCCCCTGGGACGGACAGCCGTAACTCCCCCGCATACCCGCCCCGGCGCGCAGAGGATCGGGACAGGTGGACGGCCGGCGGAACAGCGATCTGCGATTATTGCAAAAGGGTGGGGCATTTCCAATCAGAGTGTGTAGAAAAGCAAAATTCCCAGGGAGCCGGTCGTCACGGGAATTCAAACTGGCGAGGTGGTCGCAGTCAACCTAACCGCCGAGGGCGCGGTGGCCGCAATACTTTTAACAATAATAACCGCGGCACTCGTTATTCAAATTCGGGCGGCCAAAACAGCCGACCCACAAACACTCCTCGTCGACCCGCGCTAATGAATTCCTGGTCCACACCTGCCCCGATCCCCCAAGGAACAAACGCGAATAATGTTACTGTCGATAATAATACCGCGAATTATGTTGGCGTGCAGGGAACCCCAAGTGTGAGTGCTAACGGAATGAATGTGCATGCCGTGGCGTGGCGGCCGGATGGCGTCGCCCCAGCCATTCCGTCAGTCACGCCTAATAACAGTAATATATGTGCTACGACCAACGGAGCCCTCGTGAACCCAGTGCCGCAAGCGCCTACCGTAAGTCAGACCCGGGGAAGCTCGGCTTACGGATCCGCTTTCGCACAAACCATTGCAAGGGGACACGACGACTCGGTTGGAGTGAATGAGCGGCAAGGGTGTAACCAAGCCCCCGCGCGGGCATATTTTTGCGACCAAGGGTTAATAAATGTTGGTTCGGTTATAAAAAGTAGGCATAAAAAAACCGTCCGGCGTGCTACCGCTGTACTGCTAAAAACTAGTCGCCAAGCCGCGGGCGAAATGAGTGTGAACGTTGGTCCCACCTTTAGTGGCGCGAAAAAGCCGTCAAACCCGCATGTAGTAGCCTTTGTGCATTTAGATAATAGCTTAGCCGACATTCACCCAATGGCAGAGAAGCCCCGATCTCGGTCACTCGTTCGACGAGCTAAAGGTACCCGCTCGCAAAGCCGTCTCGCGGCCCGATTTCCGGAACCGACACAGCCACAGCCCAGCGCCGATCAACCTAGCTCCGCGGAAGCCGACAACCGTCCAGCGAGCCCCGATCCCCGTTTACCGCCGACTCTGCAAGCTATTATACGCCGTGCTGCCTCACGTCCGCCGCCTACGTCTCCGGAGTGCCTACGATCGCCTCAACCGCTCACCGCGTCAGCCTCGCATTACAGCTTTAGCCCTGCCCGCGTACCCGGACATAAGGACATTTCTAAAATTCATCCAGATGGCACAGAATCCGCGGGTTCAGACGATCCCCGAATTGTTCGTTTGGTGGAGTATTCATCTGACAGTACCACGCCGTCACCGCCCCGGCCACCTTCCACGGACCCGCCCCAGGACCGACGACCGACGTCGATACCACCTAGCGTACTCGCCCAGGCCCGTAAATCACTTGTCCTGCCTGCCCAGGTCCGCCAGTTAATTCCGCCACGGCTACAAACTGCTCGCAAAACTTATGTGGCCCCGTTAAGACCGACTCCGCCTCCGCCCTCACATCAGCCTCCACCAGCACCGCCGACCTACCACCTCGTCACGCCGGCAATGATGGAGGGGCCGGCGATGAACGTTCGTCTGCTCGGTGCAGCAGCCCCCACTCAACCGGGGTTCGTTTTTTCGACCGCACCAGGCCACCGCCCGCCTTCCGCCTCTGCCGCCTCCACAGCGCCAAGCCTCCGCCCCCTCTATGGACGACGACGGGCAAGGCCGCCTCCTACACCGCCCGCTTTGCAACGCGTGCCTGGTCGAGAGACGGAGCAGGAACAATTGGAACGCCTCCGCCTGGCAGAACCGGTCCAAATACTAGCCCCGCATCCTGCCTTTGTCCGTCAACGAGCCAACGAAGCCTATCGCACCCAGGCGGAACTATTAGCCCAACAACAGGTTGATCAGGGGGGTGTTAGTGGTCAGGCACCGCCGGAGTGCCGGTTTCAGTATCGCTCGCCCCGCCACCATAGCTCGTCATCTTCGTCATCCGGACGACAGCCACTCACCTCCCCGCAACGACGAGCCCAATCCACTCCGCCAGCGGCAGCAGCAGCGCCCCGCCCCGCTTCACCACAATACGTCAACCGCACAACCCCGAAAAAGAAGCCTAAGAAAGCGCAAAAGACATTCGACCCGTTAGGTAGTTGCAAGGAATCCTACGATCCGGACATTGAACAGCTTCAGGCGGAAATGCAACACCTACTAAACGAGCCCCCTCCACCAAGCTGCCATATAGACTACCTAACCGAGCCACTGTTCGGGGTGCCGCCGCCACTTCGCGCTTCCACACCACGCCCGGAGGATGAGGAGCCGACAGAGCCAGAACCCCCAGTCCCCGCTGAAATCCAGGACCCTGAACCTGCCCCGCAGCAACCGTCCCCACCACCGCCCTGGTACGTCCTGCCAGAGGAACGGGGCGGACCGGAGCCCCTCGATCAACACGCGGTGACCCGGGAAGAATGGGAGGAATTTTACGACAGATGCATTGCAGAGGGACATGTGGATTGCGGCCCACTACAACCGCCACGCATTTGGGAACAAATTGCCGCCCTGCCTTCGACACTACCTCCCCCCGGCCCCGCTCAGCATAATTGGAGTGCCATCGACGCCCTGCCACGCGGAAAAATACCCTGGCCGCCCCGAGCACCCCACCGGTACTACATCGACGCCTTATCCTGGGACTACTCCGGACATGAGGCACACCGGGAACTACCGCGCTATGAAAACGCCTTCAATTTGATGCACCCAGACTTCGACTGCCGCCGTATGGAGTTTGGATATCCAATCTGGGAAAGACGAGGCATACCCTGGCGACGTAAGTATCATATGCTATATTCTTATTTGTTATTTTTAATAACTTTGAGTTGCTGTGTAACACCAGTGCAAGGTCTAAGTTTAGGGTTAATCTATATCACGGGTTTGACTGGCGTATATTTGAGTTTAGGCATTACCATGTTGTGTATAATTTGCGGTTTAAAAAGGCGGTTTAGACAAGCGGTACCAGATCCAGCTTTAGCAAAATCAGTCCCCCAGCCAAATTCGTATACCTACCCACTCGTGTGTAATGTCTCTAATACTAACCTTTATCGTTGTACGGGAGTAGTAAAACTTGAACAGTATTATGTACGTGCATTGTTTGATACCGGAGCCACGTGCTCCATTCTTTCAGCTGAGATGGCCGACCTGCTACCTCACATTTCCTTCAAGCCGTTTGCGGGCCGCCCAGCCATGTCTTTGTCCGGTTCCCTGGATCTGATCGCAACCGGTGAGGTAAACCTTCAAATCGGAGGGAAGGGAATCCATGCTGAGATGAATGTACAGCGCGGATGTCCGATGGAGGTGTTGCTGGGAACAGATGTACTACAACAGCTGGGTAAGTTGATTATTGATTTTGATGCAGATCAGATCATTTTAGATAACGGCAGTATAATTCCCCTTGACCCTTCCGTGGAATATCCGGTGAGTGGTATTACCGTTTGCGCCATGGCTACCAAAACTGTACCCGCCCGGACGAAGATGCTGATTCAAGCCAAAGTCACCACTCCCTTACCACCGGAAGCCTCGATTATCCTGGAAGAGCCGGGTCCTTCTTTTCAACGCACCGGGTTAATGCTAGCGCGAGTGCTTACTACCTACCGAGCCGGAGCCGCCTATGTGGAAATACTCAACCCTACCGCGGAATCAGTCACCTTATATGCGGGTACCACTATCGGTTTAGCAAATGCTCTCAGTGAGGATTACGTCGCGGACATTTTAGCCGACCCGGGAGACGTCGACGAGGCACAACTACGTCAACAAGTTTGCGCCACTGGCCCGGGAATCGAGCGCCCACCCGATTTTGACCCTGTAAAGGAAATAGACTTTGACAAAGCCGATTTAAATGCCGAACAAAAACAACAATTAGCCAAATTATTGCGACAAAATAAAGATGTGTTTTCATCTGGCCCCTTCGATACCGGGAGAACGTCCTTGCTGAAACACGAAATCGATATTGAAAACAATCGACCCTATCGTCAGAAGCCTTATCGCGTCGCAGAAAGCCAGAAGCAAGTTATTCGGGACGAGATAGACACTATGCTCAAAAAGGGAGTCATAAGGGAATCGAAGAGCCCTTTCGCATCCCCGATAGTTATTGTGCGGAAAAAAGATGGAACTAACCGTTTTTGCATAGATTATCGAGGGTTAAACAAGCTAACCAAGAAAGACTCGTTTCCTTTGCCCCGCATAGACGAAGTATTAGAAGCCCTCAATGGAGCCCTCTATTTTTCGACTCTTGATCTTCTATCCGGATACTGGCAGGTCGACTTGGAGGAAAAGGATAAAGAGAAAACGGCGTTTTGCAGCCCTATGGGCGGACTTTATGAATTTAACGTGCTACCATTCGGACTTTGCAACGCCCCCTCAACTTTTCAACGGCTTATGGAATTAGTCCTTAGTGGACTTCGTTGGGTCAATTGTTTGGTTTATATCGATGACATAATAATTTTTTCAAAGACATTTCCTCAACATTTGACAGACTTGAATTTGGTATTTGACCGTCTGCGAAAAGCCTCGCTCAAATTAAAGCCAAAGAAGTGTCATTTCGGAAGGAAATCAGTGGAATTTTTAGGTCATATCGTGAGCAAGGAGGGAGCCCGACCCAACCCAGCCAAAATATCATGTGTAAAGGACTTTCCGGTACCGAAGACACAAAAACAGGTGCGGTCCTTTCATGGCTTAGCGAATTTTTATCGACGGTTCATTAAAAATTTTGCCGAGATAGCCAGCCCCTTGTACAAGTTAATGGGAAAAAGAACTCATTTTTATTGGAGCCCGGAGTGCCAGAAAGCGTTCGACACACTTAAGGAGAAGTTGTGTTCAACGGATGTGCTAGCATTCCCTGATTTTAAACGGCCTTTCCTGCTGTCAACGGACGCGTCCGATACTGGGATTGGAGCGGTGCTCTCCCAGCAGTTTCCCGAAGGCGAAAGGCCTATAGCGTATGCGAGTCGGAACTTTAACTCAGCAGAGAAAAATTACGCCCCGATAGAGCGCGAAGCGCTGGCGTTGGTTTGGGCCGTAAAGCACTTCCGGCCATATTTGTACGGACATGAGTTCAAATTAACTACGGACCACGCACCCTTGCAATATATTTTTAATAGCGGAAAATGCACTTCAGCCAGATTAAAGAGATGGGCATTAATAATGAATGAATATTCAGTCACTAACTGCGAATATAGACCCGGCAAAGCAAATGGAAATGCAGACGCCTTGTCCCGTATTCCGCCCCCAGAGGAAGTAACACCGGAGGAAGCTGTTCCACCTCAAACGGATACGGTAAGTCATTTGATTGCTTATGCATTAATTACGCCAGAGGAACGGGGTCCGCTGATCGCCCAACAGCGAGATGATCCGGACTACCGGGACATCTACCAATATCTAGATAAGAGAACGCTCCCAGAGGATAAAGTAAGGGCCCGGAAACTTTTGCGTGAAGCAGATGAGTACCATTTGCAAGATGGAGTATTGGTTCATCAACATCCTCGGATCAAACGGGTAAGTTCTAAATTTCCGAATCAGATAGCCCTTCCGCGTGAACGACGAGTAGAGGCCTTGAGAGCGGCGCACGATGATATCTTTGGGGGACACCTTGGTGTGAAGCGCACGCACGCCAACTTGGTAAGTCGTTTCTTTTGGCCAGCCATGCGGCAAGATGTGGAGCAATATGTCTCGACCTGTGATCTCTGCCTTAAAAGGAAATCCGATTCTCAGTTGCCCCGACCACCTCTACATCCGATCAAGGTAAGTAAGATCTTTGACACCATTGGTATGGACATTTTAGGACCAATGACCCAAACAATTCGCGGAAATCGATATGTGTTGGTAATAACCGAGTATGTGTCCCGATTCGCCATGTGTTTTGCCCTTCCGGACCAGAAAGCTGAAACAATCGCGCGAATTCTACTGGAACAAGTCATAGCGGTCCATGGATGCCCCGCGGAAATTTTAACTGATCAAGGTACCAACTTCCGCAGTGATATAATAGCCGAGGTATGCGAGATTGCCTCTGCTAAGAAAATATTTACTACTCCCTATCACCCGCAATGCAATGGCCTAACGGAGCGGTTCAATAAGACCTTGTGTGAGATGCTCACCCAATACGTCAACAACCATCACACCGACTGGGATTTCGCATTACCCTTCGTCACGTCCGCATACAACCGTTCGCCCCAGGAATCAACCAAAGAGAGCCCCTTTTACCTTATCTACGGTCGAGATCTCCGCGTGCCTATTGATGCAAAGTACCAGCAATTCCGGACCCCTTACAACGATTTTGAAGAAGACTATATACGACATGCTAAGGTAACCATGACAGAGGCGCGGAACATGGCGGTACAAAATTTGGCAGTGGCTCAGGACCGACAGAAACGGAATTACGACAAAAAGGTATGCAATAAACCTATACAAGTAGGCTCTTTAGTGCTCAAGTTCAGTCCCCCAAATAAGCCTAATAGTTGCCCAAAGTTTCAAAGCAAGTGGGTAGGACCGTACAAGGTAATAGGGATAAATAAACGGTTTGGTACCGCAGAAATTGAGTCGATAGACACGCAGACGCCAGTTAAAAGTGAAAAAGTGAATTTGCAGCGACTCAAGGTTTATAAGATTCGTCCCGGAAATTCGGCCGCTTATATGACCTATATGGACAAAGCAACGGTACCTTTAGCTCTCGTAGATAAAACCAGTCCCGCACCTGCACCCTCTAAATGGGCCGAGGATACCGGAACAGAGCCCAACCGGGCTGCAGAAGCAGAGGATAGGGAAAAGGACCTTCCGACTCAAGCTCAGCAGCAGGGATCGCAGCCCCGACCCTTACGAACCGGAAGGCAACGACAGCGCGCCCGATATGTGACCGCCAGAAAACGTCGACAGCGCCAGCTTAAGCACTATGCGAATTTATTGGAGCGCAAGTATCGTGAACAGCAGGCCCGTCGGGCAGAAGAGAAAGAGCAAGCGGCTAAGCGAGCCGAAGAAAAGAAACCGAAAATCGGTCCCCTCAAGCCCTTGGATAAAACTGATATTTTGGGAAAAATCTTGGAGAAAATGGATAAACCACCTAGTAAAAAGGATACTACTAATTACTAATTAAAAAAGATTTTTGGATATGTGAGGATAAAAAAATTGAAAATAAAAATGTTACCTTTGGCCTCTCTTCCATTTCCTTCTGGTAAGTATTGTTGTTGTAAAATCCGCACCCTTGACTTCTTATTATTATTTGGTAAAACATGGTAAATATGCTGTAATTGAGCGGATATTGTCTTTTATACATTAGTGTTGGCTCCGCAAATCCTATCTATTTTGCAACCTTTTACCTCTCTTCCCTTTTATTTGTTATGTTGTTGTTTGTTTAAATGGTACCGCTTGTCCGCATGTTTGTTAATAACCGTAGTAGTTGTCTAAGTTAGCGGTAGTTGTTGTTTAACTAATAAACTTATATTTCTGTTTAAATATTTTGGATTGGGGACTTGCCATTTTTGTTTTCAGAATATTTGTGTTAGGGAGGTTACTATTGAGAAATCTCCACCGTTTTTGCGCCTTGTTTCGTTTTTGTTTTGGTTGTTATAACTTTATACCGTGTTGCGCTTGTTTTTACTGTGTTGTATAAAAAAGGGGTACACAAATATACGTCAAAAATATTTTTATTTCAACAAATTTAAATCAATTTCACAGGGGGGTTCACACTGGTGGAAATTCTGTGGAGATTTGAGCCGGCGACAGTGTCCCGTGACACGCATAGGTGAGCATTAAATTGTCCGTAGGCACGACTCCTATAACAAAAACTAAAATTAGATTATTTAGATGCTAACGGTCAAGGTGCCCCGCGCCCCGATGCTCCAGGCCCGGCGCCCCAAGCTGCCCCGGTTCAACAGATGTCCCCACCGCTGCCCCCACAAGACGATTCAACAGCAAGCGAAGACCAAGTCGGCATTCCGGCCGTTCGGGACTATTATAATGATTAAAAAGCACGCGGGGACGTGAAATAGCGCCTTTTTCAAAAAAAAAAGCAAAACTAATTTTTGCGCAGAGTTTTTATTTTACTGGGGTATAATTTTTCCAAAAAAAATAAATTAGGTGTCGGCAACAAAAGTTGCCACTTTGTAGTACCTTATTCTTTGAGCCGTCGGAATCAAATAGGCCTCACCGGCGGGGGGCTATAGTGAGTAGGTTTTTTGGCTGCGAAAACTTCTTCGCCCCCTTGGCACCAAAAATTTTTAACTCGTGTTCCGTTTTTTTTGTGTACTCGTTCATTTTTGTTTTTAGTTTTACTCGTTTCTTTTTAATGCTGTTCTATTTCTGCCCAGTAAGTTGCCAAGCCGCCCCATCCCCTTACCCGTCCCTGGAATTTCCGAAAGCGCCTGTCGGACGCCCCGGCCCGATGTCGATACTACCCTGGGTAGCCGGGGACGGCTTTGGACCGGGTGGGAAGATATGGCGCCAGTCGGAAATTCAGGCATTTCGTTAATTTCAGTCATTTTCCCCGTAGCCCTAGTTTTAACTCCCCTTAAACGGCGCCTTAGGTTTTTATATAAAATTAAATTTATAAAATAGTCTTCGTAAAATTAAAATAATTAAATTCCTTAGCGTGGAAATGCGCGGTCTCACACACGAGCAGGTGCTCGCCTGTTTTGTTACGCCGGTTGTCTGAGTCGGTGGGGTTTTTGTTCTGCGTACGGTGCGTGCGTGTTTTGCAGCCCAGTGCATAAATGTGTTAATATAAAAACGGCCCGCGCATCAAAAGGTCGTGGTTTTTTATACTTGCTTGAAATTGTTTGGCTGCAAAATACGACAAGAAGACCCGAAGACCCTGAGGCAGAATAATCTTTCTGGCCTCCACCCTAAGCCTATTTTTATTGTCAATGTAAACGTGAATTTATTATAGTAGGCCCCGTCGTATTTTGGTAGTCCTCCGTGGGATCTCTCAGACAATCGGCGTTGGAATCATTTTTAAAACTTTTTGAATGCTTTTGTGTAATTATTATATGTGTGTGAGCCCGGAACATTTCCACGGTCGAACCTTTGTTTAGAACTTGTTTAAATAGCTTAGTTTTTGGTTAGGTAAACGGCGCTGTGTTTTTAACGGTTACTCGGGGGCCCTCTCCTGTTACCTTGGCAACTTACGTTTCAAACTGTGTTTTTTATGCGCTCGGCTTAAAGCCCTGTTTTCAGTAACCCCGCCCTCGCCAAAAAGGCCAAAACTTAGTCAAAGGTGTATTTTCACCATCGTTTTTCGTGTCCCTTCCCCTAGGTTTAGTTGCCGCCTTTTTGTATCCTTTTTCCAACGTTTTTAATAGGTTAAGTGTGCCTTTGTGCCAGCCCTGCGTAAGTTTATTATCGGTAATACGTGTTTTGTCTGCCACGGTGTATGCTTTCTTTTGGCGCTCATAAACGGTTCCCCGTAAAAAGTTGTTCAACATTTCATTACTAACATTGCGTCAAAATCGTAATTATCTTACCTTATGAGCAAAGGTTCGGCTTAAGGAAAACTCGACCGGCGAGTATCACTCAGACTAACATCTGTTCAACACATCTGAGCTAGAGTCTTTTACACCTTCACGTTCGTTCCGTGTCCGCCAGCGGTAGAAGTCCCCGCACTAAAAATAAACATCGTTATCGGCGCGACATACTAACACTATATGACATTTTTAGGGTCCTTAAAATCCTGACGTGTTTAATTTTAAAATAATACAAAAAATCTTTGCCAGGAGAAAAAAACAAAGGGGGAATTTTAGTAAAAAACAAAGGTAAAAAATTTAGAAAAAGGGGTCTGGTTTTTGAAAATTTGGTGATAAATTAAACTCCATTTAAACACCCCATGCTCTATTATGATTCTAGTATAGTAAGAATTCTTGATTCAAACTAGACTCAAAATTTCGACACCCCCTTCCACCCCCCAGAAAAGGGCACTCTCCAAATAAAAAAAGCCAGTACATAATAAAACATAGATCTAGGGTATTTGATCTACACTATTATTTTTGCGGGAATTTAATCCTCAAAATATACACTAACTATTTTTAACTTCATTTGGCCATAAATTGTTTTATATTTTAAAACATTTGAGATTTGACCATAGGAATCCCTTTTGTTTTTTGGCTTATCGGGGGAACACCCTTGGTTTTTTCTCCTGGCAAAGTTTTTATGTTTTATTTTTAAAATAAAATTTGAAAAAGTGTAATAAAATGTGTCAAAACACTCAAAATTTCACAAACAAAATTTTGAGCTTAAGCGTTTTTTTTAATTTGGATAAAATTGGGTACCCCCTTCAAAATTGTGACCTCTTCAAACCCCCCTCTCAATTTTTGAGTACCCAGGTATACCCCCTCCCTGAAGTCCATCTTTGGGAAATTTAATTCAGTCAGGTCAGTCGGTCTTTTTAACTTTATTTGAGAAATTTTGAACTGTTTTTTTGTATTAAATTAAAGCATTACATAATTTTTTTTTCGGTTAACCAAAAGTAATTTGGATATGAAAAACCGTATTAATGCTTAAAATTGCTTTTAATAATGGTCAGAAGTTGACAAAAGTATTTGAAATTGTTTTGATATTGTTTTCAAAAAATTTGGTAAAAATCATTGGTTTCATAACAAATTCTGATTTTGCAGGGCGGAACCGCGGACCCAAAATTTTGTAATGCTAGACAGGTCCATAATATTCCAAATATTTTATATAAAATTTGTTGCAGTTGTAAAGCCACGTTCCAATTTTCTTTGAAATTAAACTTTCTAGATGGAACATAAAAAGCAGGCACTTAATTATAAACTGTGCTCTGTCTTTTTATATTCACATCAGCAAGTTATTTGTATCCCACGATGAAGTAATCACCAGAACTGACAAATAAGCTTTATAAGACGACTATGAAACGCATTATAACAGCTAATATGAACAGCCTGTGGTGTTAAGCTAAAGTAATTGAAGCTGAAAATAAAAATATTATTAACTTATACATAAATGATATCTCAATTTGTACAAAAAATTGCAAACTCAATGCTTGCCAGTGATTTCAAAATTACACTTAAGCAAACAAAGAAGTCCACAATGCTGCACAGTGGAATCCACCAAAAGTCTAGGATGCAATAGGGATTTAAATAAATCAACATAAAACCCCTTGTTCCTACTGGGTTCCAATTTTGTGCATTAGTCCTAAACGCTCTTGGTGTTGCACTTGTCAGTAGGACCACCAAGCCTATTAACACAATTATATATATACACATAACCAATAAGCAATTTTACAGAAAACATGCAAAACATTAAACACTATAAAAAACATTAACAATAAATATTAAAACAGAAAAAAACTAGAATAAATTGTTGTGATTTTTTTGCCACTTTATATAGTAACTTTGACAGGAAATTAAGAGCATTTATGACCCCATAATCCATTGTAATTACTCAACGCACCTGGGATTTTACCACTAAGTGTACAATTGTTTTGCAACTTATGGATTAAATTATTATACAGGTTGAATTTAACATTTTTAGGTGTTTTAAATTATTAAAATAATAAGTTAGGTTTATTTAACTAATTTTTGTTTTTATATTATTTTAAGTTAATTAAATTTTGTGTTTTGTTATTTCTGATTTGTTAATGTTTTTTAATTTTAATTTTTATTTTTTTATAAATTTTAAATTACTATTTTACATATATTTAAGGTTATGTTTTGCTTAAAAATTAATTATGCTTTTAATAAAAATTACTTTATTAAAACATGAGAAATTATAAGCATAGTACTAAACACTAAACATCCTGGATTACTCCAGGTGTAGCAATAAGCTACCAACTAAGGCGTGCTGGAATACTGCAGAGGCAGCTAATAGCTACGGTTATTAATTAATTTTTTTAAATAAACAAACAATTTTTAACAAGGATATAGTACTAAAAATATGAAGACTATATATTTAAGACTAAATATATGAATAACTAAGATAGAGCAAAAAAATTACTACAATTTATTTATTGCAAAACTAAAAACAATTGTATTAAACACCAAACATCCTGGATTGCTCCAGGTGCAGCATTAAGCCACCAAATTAGGCATCTCAGAATACTCCAGGGGCAGCTTACGTTGCTACGGCTATAAATGTAAAAAAAAAATTTATTTTAACACTAAACATCCTGGATAATTCCAAGTGTAGTAAAAACCTGCAACTGGCAGCTAAAATTAGTACAATTTTTTATGCAAAAAATTAAAAACAGTTTTACTAAACACTAAACATCCTGGATTTCTCTAGGTGTAGCATAGCATTAAGCTACCAAAATATGGCATCCCGGATTTAACCAGGGGCAGCTTAAGCAGCTACGGTTAATAAAGTAAAATTATTATAAAGTAAGTTTATTAAAACCAGCAGGTGTATGTGTTCCGCTTAATAGCAATAAATGATTTTCTAATTTATGAAATAGCATATCAATTAATTTGTAGATCTTTTCTTTGATGATATTTTGAGGGAGACTAGTATATAGAGTATTGAAATCTGCTGTAATTAGGACATCAATATTTTAAATGGCTTGTATTATAGCATCTATGATTTTAAGGCTGTCATCTACAGACCAATACACATTGATTTGTGTTCTTGATTTTATCATTGCACAATATTTTTGAAAATGTCTTCTAAATTGCTTTGGAATTACTCCAGCTATAACACTGCAAATTTTTGTTCTACATTCACTTGATCCTGCAACAAATTAATATTTATAAGGGTTTTTATGTAGTTTGGCAGTTGAAAAAAAAATTGGCAGTTTCTTCTGATTGTTTTCTAGTTCAAATCCAAACTTTTTAGTTTTTTGATAATGGCTGCTAACAATGTTTTCTTCATTCTGATCTTGTTCCTCATACTGATACACTTCGTTTCCTTTTATCATAAGACAAGTTGATCTATTCGGCAAAGCCCCATTTCATCACATAGTACTTAGTAGTTTTTGCATACAATTATAAAGTTGTTGGCGGCTTTATCTGTACTAATGAATTTAATAATGAATTTTTTCCAAAGTTCATTAAATTTTTTATCATTAATTTTTTCTTCTTTTTGTTCATATATTTGATTTTTTCTCTTGTAAAATTTTTTGTTTATTATATTTTTAAACTTTTGTTGAAAACTAATAATTTCTTCATTTACAATGTTATATTTTCTTTTTACAATTTGAAGAAAATTTTCACCACACCTTTCTCCGCTTTAAATAGCCGGAGCTCCGGAGCATGATATTGATGGTTAGGAACATCACTATTCATAATAAAGGTTTGCTTGATTTTTCAGTTGTGTTTAGGCGACTAAAATAATAATGAGTCCCAATTGGTTCTACTCTGCTAATTAGTGATTAAATTTCGAAACTTTTTGCTGCAACGCCCACGAGTATAATCTAATCTAATCCAGCCATTGGCCATTAACTACGAATCAAAAAAAAAACTATTGGTTGGGAGAAAAAAAGATTGCCTCGAATCTGGTATGGAATGTAGTTCAGCCACCGGCTCATCACAACTCTGGCTAAAACCAAGATTGCGGAAGCATAAGCAATAGTTTTGTAAAAAGTATCCAGTTTTAAATATTTTTTATATTGCAGGCATTTCATATCGAAATCCTACTCGAAACAAAGTATAACAAAACTAAGCTTAGGCTTATTTTCTAACTTACCCCATAATTATGCCTGATTTTGTGCTTTTATGCATCTTCTTTTGATGCATTTTTCTGTTTTTACCGTGGTCGTTTATTTATTATTTATATTTTTTTGTTTTAAAAATCTTTTAAACTAAAATTGTACGAAAGCAATTACTAATAAATTTTAAGCGGATACATAATCACTTACCCAGTCGGCTGTTAACGCAGACCAATAATACTAAAAAGGACAAAAATATGCTAACTTTTGCCATTTCCGTTGGCTAAATTTTTCTAGCTTCAGAAATTAAAAGTGATTATTAATGTGTTACATGTGATCAAAAGTATTTTATATAATTTGAATGCATTATAGGCATAAAAAATTACATATAAGTTTTACGTCTTAAGACTGGTTCATACATATGACAAAACGTCCTTTGGACAAAGTCCAAAGGACAAAAGTCACAAAAGACAAATACAGCGTAAAAACTTCCTTTGGACTTTGTCCAAAGGACAAAGTCCAAAGAACAAAATCCAAAGGACAACGTGTTCATACTTTTTGTCCTTTGGACTTTTGCCTTTGGATTTTGTTCTTTGGACTTTGTCCGAAGGACAAACTCTAAGTAGCATTCATACTTCGTCCAAAGGAAAAAGTCCAAAGGACGTTTTGGCTTCTCCAAAAGACGTTTTGGCTTTTCTAAAATTGTCCTTTGGACTTTGTCCAAAGGACGTTTTCTCATAGGTATGAACCAGCCTTTATTGTGCATACTAAACTCAAAGGCTACCAGGAAGCGCCAAACATAACTTAGCAAGGTTCGTTTTTTGCATAAAAATGGCAAATAAATATTAATTTGAAATATTTACATTTTAATTTTTACGTTTCTTAAAGATACAACAACGTTATGTAATAATGCGTTTTCCTATGCGTTCCTATAGTTATGCGTTTTCCTTTTGTAATAATTTTAATTTCATATGTTTTTATTATATATCGAAATAAATTACATATCATATTTTTGTATTCTGCACCAAACAAATATACCAATTATTTTTGAAACTAAACAATGACTACAAATTAGCCTAATTTTAAGTATAAAACATTCTAACCTGTAATTTTAAAAAAAACTTTAAAAACAAAACGAATTAAAAACTAAAACTCAGAACAAATAAACGCATCCTCCTTAACTAAGGTCCGCCCATAAAAATACAAAATCAATGAATTGCTGTGTTAATTTATGTCCTGAGTTTAAAAAAACACCGATGGTTCAAATTTAGTCCCCCTCCCCAAGAATGTCAAATTTAACCTTCAAAGCGATGTACGGATGAAACGTAGTACAAAAATTCTTTGTTATGGTATTCTTGCTGGTACGTAATGTTAACCGCGGCTGAGTGTAGTGTGCATACCACAATGGTCAGAGAAAAATACCACCATTGTGAAACGAATGTTTTACCACGTGGTAACGGGGCAAAAACGATTACATGCGGTCTTTGAATGGTCTTTGGAGCTGTTACCAGGTAACTTGGATCCAGTCCAATATTTCTCTCTTGTTTGTTAGAAACCTAAAATAAATTACAATTCAATCTTGAAACTTTCGGGTGTCATAAATCCAACAAACACAACATTAAGATTTACGAAATTTATCTTCTAAAAATTACTTTTAATTTTTGTTTACACACGCGGCTTACAATATTAAAAATATCTTTCTGCTCCATCAACGTGAGCAAATAAAATTTATTTACCTTTTTAAACTGCCAATTTTATCTTAAGATATCGGATTATATTATTAATTTGGTTTACAGTTTTTGCATTGTTATTAACACAAAAAACCATACAATAGGTCTATGTTAGGAATTTTTTTATTTTCAAAGTTCATCTATATACGCTTTTGTCTAAAAGGTGACTTCAAATGAATTAGTCTTAATGAACCAAGTAAAGCATGCCAAAACTAAAGTCAAATACCGTGTGTGTCTTTTTAAACATAGTCTTGATGAAAATTAAAGCCAAGATTAAAATGTTTATTATAAAAATAATTTTTTTATTATAAAAATTATTTGTCGAGGCTGTAGCGCTGGGGCAGATCTTACGTCTTGCATACTGAAGGTCCCTGGATCGAGACCCCGCTGAGGCACACTGCATTGTGATAATATTTTTTGTTAATATAGTTATATGTGGTATTTGGTTGCCCAATTAGTGCTGAGTAACATCGGCCTTGCGTATCCTGCTTTATGCAAAATAAATAAACTTAACTAAATCTCTCACGCAAGTAAAAAAATTCGGTTGGTTTTTATGGATTTCGTCATTAGAGGCGTGTCTACTAGTAAAATAAAATATTTATTTATGGATTTCGTCATTAGAGGCGTGTCTACTAGTAAAATAAAATATTTATTCTTAAATAAATACTATGCTCCGGAGCTCTGAACATTTAACACAAGAAAAGTTTCGGAACTCCGCGACCCATTCAATGCCTAATTTTAAGCTTATTTAAATTTGAAATATCTATCGTATTTTTTGGACTATTTTGCTCGTTTTTAAAATGTTACGAAAAAAATGTTGCTTACAAAAAACCTGCGGACAAAATAATCAATAACATTACTTTTTTAATTAATCAAGAAATTAGAACACACGTGGTCGGAGCTTCGAAACCAAAAACTCCGCTGCGCTCGGAGCTTCGGAGAACATCACTACTGCAACTGCATATTTTGTCCGATATATCCAAAACACAACAGTCAAATATTCGATTTTAAGTTGATATTTTTACAAGCGTCTAAAATAAAATTAGTTTTCATTTCTTTGCGGATTATTATATGTTATTTTTATTTTGAGCAACATTGTGGCAAATTGGTTGACGGAAAAAAAATTATATTTACACACTTCACTTGAAAACCGGCTATTTTTATAGAAATCTTCATCATCATTTTTATAAAGATTTTATTTTCAGATGAAACGGCGTTAAATTTGGTACAAAGCAAAAGATTTTTTAAGTATTGAAGGTAAACGGACAACATTACTTTGGAAAATAGATAAAAATGTTTCCTGGACAAAATCAAGGAGTAAGTTTTGTATTTTGTTTGCATGCTTATTGTAATAAACATATATCGTTTTGACATATGCTAAGAATTTGTTATTCCTACAACGTATTGCGTATATATGCACCAAAAACTTTACTTGTTGTTAATTGGCTTTTTGGAGTTAATAATTTTTACGATAAAATAGTATAAGCTGCGAGGTTTTTTGTAAGAAAACCCCCAGCCTCGATTGATTTTGCGAATTATACAACATAATAACTTTTTATTTAAAACATAATAAACATTAACATAGGCAACTATTCATCTCTTCTGTTACGTCAAGTATGTATTCTTATACTAAATCAAATACTTCAAGTTTCTTGGTTTAAATGAAAACGACCAAGGTAGCCAATTACTTTGTTTAAGTGATTCAAATGCTACGGGATCTTTAGAGCCACAAGCATTGAACTTGGAGCCATGGAAAATTTTTGGGAACTTGGAGCCACGAGCAATGTAAACTTGGAGCCTTTAAAAAAATGATACGTGCTTGAACTTAGGCTTCGTTTAGGCTCAGGTAAACATTTTAGCAATTTTAACTTTCGGCTTCAAGTTCCCAACTTACGATTCCAAGTTCCCTATTTTCGTCTTAAAGTTCCAGCTTCAAGTTCCGAAGGGTCCATCGACCCTAAATCATTCAAATGTCAAGCCTGCTTTTTTCACTGTACCTTTTTAAATGATATTTTTCATTAGAAAAGCGGTTAAAATCAGCAGTTATTTTTTGAATGTTATTTGCTGCAAAAAACAAGACTCTGTTGCAATCACGATCAAGCACTTTTACTGCTGAGGATGCCATATGCGTTAACAATTTTTGGCCATTTAGAGATTATTGACTTCAATATTTTTAAACAAATAAAAGTACAAAAATAAATAATTTATTTTGTCAGCATGCCAGAAACAAAAAGCAACAGATAGTATTTATAATTATTGATAATGGTATAATTGATTGATAATATTATTGCTTTTATGCTATTTAAATACTTTATTTTTATAGCAACTATTGATAATCGCATAATTTGTTACAATCAAACTTTTAAATTTAACAGTCTTAACAAAAGCCAATAATAATAAAGCAGCAAAGCTATGTACAATAATTTGTAAAAGCAGCATTTTTTTTTTGATACAAAATCAATTAATAAGGATGAAATTATGTTTAATGCTTTTGAAATAAAAAAAAAGAAGGTGAAATTATGTTTAATGCTTTGGAACTCAACTATAGAAACATAGAACCATGTGCCTTTATTATTTTCAAGATTATTATGTGAAAATGAATTTAAATTATTTTTTTAGGGATTTCCGAATATTGGTGGGTTAAATTTGGGAGGTCCGAGTGGAATGCAGGTAATGTTAAAATCTAAATTAATTTGATTTTCCATTTCTATTTCACGCATTCTTATACATTTTGAATATTTTTTTATTTTTGATGAATCTTTTTGTTAAAACATTTCAATTTTGTTGTTAAGATGCTTAAAGGATCAGTTTCAGTCAATGAACGTTGACCGAAAGTTATAGTAAAATTTGGTCGGTGTCAATGGTAGTTATGGGTGTTTCCTAACCTGGAACCGGATTATTTCCTTATTATTATAGTTCTTAAGAAATACGTAGCTTTTTGCACAGTTATATAAGTTTAAAACATTGTTTTTCTTCGAAGAGATTTGTTTGAATTGAGTATATAACAAAACTAATTACATTTTCGTATTTTTCTTTGTTTTTCAGGGGCTCCCAAATATGGATGCAAATGCTGGAGCTGAAAATTTACAAACAGGACTGGGCGGAATGCAAATGCCAGATATGAATGCACTAGGAGGAATCCAGTTTCCAGGTTTAATTTGACAAATCTAGTTAAAATATAGCTGGAATAATAGAGTTCACAAATATTTCTTAATAATTTTTAAGAATTGAATTGAAATTAAATTTCTAGAAAATCAATAAATTTATTTTTGAAAGTTTTAACTAATGCTAGTCAGAATTAATATCTATTAAACAAGACGGTGTAAAATAGCAATAGCTAATTTCAACGGTAGTGAGATAATTTAATAAAGGTATGTTATTGTGATGCCGTATTATGTGTTATCTGATTAAAACCGTACATGCATGTTTTTTTTAACATAGGGTTTTTGTAAGGACGCAAGTCTTTACTAATCAAAATTTTAATCAATACTGGTGAACACAACTTGGTTCAGTATAATATACCTTTATTAGATTATCCAGCTTCGGATAAAAATTTATGACAAGTAAATGCCATTTAGGTTCAATTTTTTTAATTTTTGGATTTATTGATGTGTGAGTTTTTTGAATAAAAATTTAATTTTAAAAGAAAAGCCGTAAAAAAAGTTTAAAAAATTTCATTTGGAAGGCAAAATGTAGTGCCCAAAACTTTCAAAAAAAAAACAACTGACAACTAAACCTGATCAGTCCAATCAGCACTTGGGACCGGTTATATAAAGACCATCTATTTATAACAATAGTTTTTAGGAGGTGGTGGAGAACTTTCCGCAGCTGGGGGTCTGATTGCTGGCATTGAGACTGGTGACTTTATTCAACGGGCGAAGGAGTTTAACAAAAACGCAGAGGAAAACTTGCCCGAAGAGTATCAGTTTCTTAAGGTATACCAAGCTTCAATAACGTGTTATATCTGACTGTTGGGATGAAGTAGTACATCAAAAATATTTAATAGGATACCTATTAGTATGTTTAATTTCAAAAATTTTGACTTACTTATTTTAAAATTGGTTTACAATTACTGCACTGGTGCCAGTATAGAGAGCTAGAGAAGGCAAATTTTTTACAAAACGAAATATTTTAGATTTCACCCGAGGAAAAACACCTTCCTTTCAAACAAAAGGTTTAATTGATAAGTTTTTAAAGAGTTTGATCCTTATTGAACCAAAACTATAAATAAAAAAATTTAAATTAGACCTCAATAAAATTATTCCCAAATCAGCTGTCAGATTTGACTGAAATATTAGTCATTCTTAAAATATAATAAATTTCGTGCCAAACCGAATAGTGTTGTGATAACTACTTAAGTAGTTAACTACTTAACTACAATGATTTTGGCTAACTACTTAATTACCTACTTTCAAAAAATAAAGTAGTTACAAAGTAGGTAGAAATTAGATGACGAAGTAGGCAGAGAGTACTTAGTGAAGTAGACAGTCAAATAATTAGTGTCTTTAAACAAACAAGCAATATCTGTAGGTCGCATATTAGGGTAACTGACTTAATTTCGGCCACGCCTTAATTTCGGCCACCAATTTAGGGTGTTAGAAAATTGGCTTATTTTTAAAACACAAAAGAACTAGCACAAAGGTAACTGGATGAATGTTGAATAAAGTGTGTTTGCAAAAGTTTTTTATTTTTGTTATTCTACATTATCAACATTTTCATACAAAAAGTGAATTTTTTGTGATTTTCCTAATTTTTGCTTTGTGTTTAAACTGCATCAAATTTAGAACGAAGCAGTATATAACCTTAAAATATCTTCTATTTAAGGCTCAAAGTTGTTAATTTTCATGTGTTGATATTTTCTTCAAAATCATTTTGCAAATGCGTTTAACTAACTGTGCATTTTAAGATTCCGTTAATTTCGGCCATCTAAAAATTTAGGTGAAAGAACCTGCCGTTTTTTGCTGTTTTTAAATATCATTGTACTACCGTATTTATAAAGAATTTTTTTGCTCGTTTGACTTTTTTTTGACGTTTTTTAAGCCAAAAATAAAAATTGAACAAAAAATACAAATTATTAAAGCTTGTTTTTTAAGGTTTTGACATAATTATTTAAATTCTTGCTAATAACTATTAAAGTTCGCAAACGGGAAAAATTAAGTTATATGTACCAAGAACAATACCTAAGGGTAAATTTGCAACCTTTAGAAATTTTTATTGTTCGTTTGAGCAATAGTTATGGCCAGTTTTTTGTAGGTGGCCGAAATAAATGGCACGCGCCTTAACTTCGGCCACTTTAAAAAAAAAGTTTAAACTTTCACTGATTTTTAAGTGTAACAGAAATATTTAAATTTTGCCCTGGAATAACAAATATAGCTATTGTTTGATTTTTAGGCCAAATTTTGGCTTGATTAAAAAAGCCAGAAAAAACTTATTCAAAAAAATAAAAAAAGGTGGCCGAAATTAAGTCAGTTACCCTACAAAAAGCTCACAGCTGTTTGTCACGCGTTGTGTTTCTTTAAACAAATATTATATCAGAACACTCAACAGTGATTTTATATACACTTTATAGTTTATAGTGATAGGCAGTTCCGGTTCCGGGTTCCGGATGTTCCGGGAAAAATTCGGAATTTCGGTTCCGGGTTTTGTTCCGGATTTTTGGAAAATCGCAATTCCGGTTCTGATTCCGATTCCGGTCTTCCGGGGGTTTCGCAGTTTAATAGGCTGTTCTGGTTCCGGGTTCCGAATGTTCCGGGAAGAATTTGGAATTCCGGTTCCTGTTCCGGATTTTTTTAAAATCTCAATTCCGGTTCCGGCTCCGGTGTTCCGGGAGTTCCGCAGGTCCGCCCATCACTAAGTTTATAAACCCGATTCAAAATGTGGTAATCCTTTGATTAAAGTTTAATAAAGATTACATCATAAATTAGATTGTTGAAATAAATTATAGTTAGGCGACAAACCTTGATTGCTTCTTTTAGTTAAAATAAAACCAAATTCTGTTTTTTTGTTTAATTGTTTGTTTTTTTGGTTTTATTTAAATTTAGTAAAGTAGGAGGTATTTTTTTATTTTTATAATTTAAGTTTTTAAATTGAAAAACACAAAAAAACTTTGATTTTTTAAACTGTGTATTAATCCTACTTCTATGAGTCGAACGTATATGGTTTAAAAAATGTTTTAGCAAAGAAACTATTTAAAAGCAATCATAATTTTTGTCATAAATTGAGTACTGAGCTTGAACAAATTTCGCACTTTCCCGCTCATCCATTGTCCAACAATGATATAAATAGGCTAAGACAAACAATTTAATACATCATTTGTTTAATACACCCCAAAAGGGTTTTTAAGCTTATGTTTTGAAGTAAAATTTACAAAAAAATGTTTTTTTCTCATAAACAATTTTCAAAACTTTCAACTATATTAATATCTCTTGAGTAATCTTATAAGAAGTATCAAGAGTATTCAACATAAATAAATGGCAAAAAAAACAAATAAAATATGGAAATAATTAATTATTAAAGGTGTTACAAAATATTTTTACACGAAGAATTTGGATTTTTATTTATACTAAGACTTTGATATAAGTATATATTTAGTTAAAAAATTACTTAACTACCTACTTCTCTACCTACTTAACTACCTACTTTGATTTTTGCTTAACTATCACAACACTAAGCAAATAATAACATTAGGATTTCTCAAAAGGAGCACTTTTACAAATCCAACACTACTGCTTTATTACATAACCGATCTACTTTAAATTTATTATTGAGTACAAAGTTTTATTTCGTTCAGATCGGCCAAGTATTAACGGAGTAGTTCGTTCCGAGCTATATAAAGCTTGATTTGTAAAAGCCCTTTTTATCGTGTTTTTTTTATTAAAACTTTTTAAATTTTTTTGTAGAATCTAAAACAACGTAAATTTGCTAAGATTGATTCTAAATGAAACAATAACAAATCAAAAAATTATTGCACGTGCTATACAAGTTTAATAACAACATATAATATTAAAAAAGAAACAGAAATGATCAAAATGGAATCCTAGTTTTTTAATGTTTTGCGAAATGTTGTGTTGTTAGGGCAATGGACAGTGATACGTCTTGCAAAGTTATGTTCTTCTTCTTGCTTTCTTCTTACTTTGTTACTTGCTTGCGTGCATGTCTTGGTTTTAACCTGCGTTGTAACACCAATCACTGTGATCTTGCAAAAAACTGGTATAAAATGTCGAGTTTTTACAATATGCACGAAGCCGGTATAGCTCAGTCGGTAGAGCGTCAGGCTTTTAACCTGAATGCCACGGGTTCGAGCCCCGTTATCGGCTATATTGTTTACATTTTAGTCGTCAGCGAAATGTTTTTTGTGTATTTAATAAGAAACGTTTTCCAAAACAATACACGAAAAATGTTTAAAATTTTCTGTTATTGTAAAAATTCTGCAGGTTTAAAATCTAATATTTATAATTTTTTTATCGTCAAACTTTTTAGAAACCAGAGTCCGAATGGACAGAAGAAGAAAAAAGAAAAGCGAATGATCTAAAGCAACAACAGAAAGAAAGAGAAGAACAGCAACAAAAAGACTGGGAAGAGAGTAAAAAGCGGGATGCGGAACGAAAAGTTGGAATTATTTTTACAATTTTACAAATTTTTAAAATTTAATAATTTAGAATATTAAAAGTTAGCCCAATAACTTTGACATTAAAATTGTTATACGAAACACCATATTAATAACAAATTGGTTCAGAATTTCTGTTACAAATAGAATTGTCTAGCAAAATAAATGAGATTAACAAATTTATTTCTCGAAAACCTGATGTTTAATAACAAAAATTAATACGCTGTATTTTTTTATTTTATTAACTGGTATTCTTGGTGTTTCTCCGTAAATCATAAAAATTTTTGTCTTTTTTGTTGTTAGCTTGCTAAAAAAACACTCAAATTCAAACATGGACTAAAATACACAAAAAAATTAAACACGAAGCCCAAATTTGTTCAAAATACTTAAAATTGTTTTGTTTTTCTACACATTTTTATTTTTGGGACTAAAATTTAACTTATTTTTGTTATGCAGAATATATTTTGTCCCATCTCTTCTGCATTGATTTACACTATTTTTGTGTTGTTAAAAGTTTTTTTTTATTGCAGGAAAAAAATAAAGCTGCCGCAGAACAGAAAGCAAAAGACGACTTTGAAACAAAACGTACAAAAGTATGAAATTTATTGCCCATTTCAAAACAATAATACAGACAAGTCCAAAGTTTTTGGATTTGTTAACTTTAAGATTTAATATTTTTAGAACCAAGGGTTTTAATATGCAAATATTAAGTGGATTGAACTTTTGTCTACCCGATAAATTTGAAAAATTTTTGAAAATGTCAAAACAAAACGGTAAATTTTCTACAAATCATGCCAGCCATTGCAAATAAAATTAAATCCTATTAACCCTTTCCAGTACCCGAAATCGCCAATTTACACTTACACCCTGAGAAATATGTTTTTGAATTTAAAAAGTATAGGGAATCTACATTAAAACGTTTATAAACTCAAAAGTAGGTGATGGGATTAGCCGTTTCTGATTCATACAGCGCCTAAGACGCAGATGTGTTTTAGCGTTTGGTGTCTCAATGTATAAAAAAAGAGCCGACGAAACGGAAATGAATAACAGTGCAACGTTTCGCTTTTTTTCATTTATTTATTCCGTTTTTTTTTCTACAACGTTAAAACAACGTTTTTCGCGCAACAGTTATTAAACAACCTTACTCAGTTTAATTTATATTGAGACGTGATGTAAGTTTTTGTTCAAGAGTTGCTTTTTATTAACTGGCAAACAAAATTTAAACTACGCGCTCGATATTTAGCTTCAGCATACGGTAAGGGTTAAGTCTTTTTTATTATTATCGCGTTTCGACTCTTAAACAAACAAATAAAGCGCATCTTGCCTTTTTTGAAGAGTTTCCAACTGTCCAGACAAAAAAATTAAAAATGAAGCACCAAAACGTCCTTTCCATCTGCGTTTAAGAACCGTTTTTGTCTCTCAATAACCAAAAAAGGTTAATGTTAACTTGCTCGACTGACTTCTGTTCTGTTGTATTGTAACCTTTTTATGTGCATATAAATTTTGCAGAAAATGGGTTCCGGCGGAAACTATGAATATAATTTTTGGATTCACGCATTCGGTTCTATGAACGGAGAGGTCCCCGGGGCCTTGGACGTAATAATTTTTTTAAATTTTAGTAAAAAGAACCTCATTGAAAATAATTTATAACAATACATAAATATTTTTAGCAAAAACACCATAAGTTTTAACTCATAAACATATGCATTATGGATAATTGGACTTTTGTGTAATATAAAATAATTATTTAGGGTTTTTGGGTAAACGTCTGTGGATCAATTTTAACAAGGATTTTTACGCAACTTTCTTAGGAAACATTGTTTTTATTTAGGTCTTTGTATCGATTTATTTGTCAAAATAAAAAATTGAAAAAAATGCACAAGTAAAAACTCCCAACCGCACAATAACAGACTTTTGGCAACAATAAGGATTGTACAGAGCAGACAACGGACAACCCCTGGTAGAAACTGCGCCATAACTGTAGAAGACTGAGCTCGATTTCTAATTGGTGGCAGAAACCGTACCAGTTCCCAGCGCCATCCACTTCAACCGCGCGGGAAATTTCAAAAACAAAAAAGTACTTTTTTTTATTCTTGCGTTACTGATGAAAAAATTAATTCAAAGTTTTATTCAAAAAATAATAATAAGCATCGGTGGCGCGGTAACGCCACGCGGCAGTTTAGCCCCACAGCACAGCCCCAACTACAATTAGAGAACGTTGCGAAAATTTTGTAATTCATGTTCATCTTCTTCTACTTATTACTATTATTCTAACGCTCATATCTTAAAATCGATATTCCTTCCTCGTTCACGCGGTAATTTAGCCCCTCGTGGCACCGTGCTAACTATAATCAGAGGACGTGGATTAAATTTGTAATTCATGTTCACCTTCTTCTTCTGATCTTTTTTATTTAAAAAAAACAATTGCAATTCTTTAAGGCATAAAAGAGCCCATTGCGATTTAGCCTCACGGCACCGCGCCAACTATATAAATGGGGCACCAGGTAATTTTTGTAATTCATTTTTTTATTTTTTTAATTATATTGTCTTTTTCTTATTATTATTTTTATTTCAAAAAATATAATTCCAATCATCGATGGCGCCAGGCGCCGCATAGCTCATGACACCGCGCGCCTATAATTGGAGCACGTAGATAAATTTTGTAATTCATGTTAATCATCTTCTTCTTATCATTATTATTTTTATTTGAAAAAATATAATTGCCATCATTGGTGATGCAGGAGTGCCACACGGCGATTTAAGCTTACTTCACCGCGCCAATTATAATTAAAACACGTGGGTAAATTTTGTCATTAATGTTCATCTTTTATTCTTATTATTTTTTATTTCAAAAGATATAATTGAATTGTCGGTGGCACTAAAGTGCCACTACACCAAACTAGCTATAATTAAACAACGTGGGTGAATTTTGTAGTTCGAATTCACCTTCTTCTTATTTATATTTTTTATTATTATTAATTTTTATTATAAATGAATTATCGGTGGCGCGGAAGCGTCACACGAAAGCCCCACGGCACCGTGAAAACTATAATTAAAGAGCGTGTGTAAATTTTGTATTATATTCTTCTTCTCCTTATTATTAATATATTATTTTTCAAAAGCTTATATCTTAAAACCGATGTTCTTCCTTCGTTACTGATTGATCAGAAATAAACATGGACTCTTTGGAAAGCGTAGAAAATTCCGCAATAATTATTTTAGGAGCCATATTTTATTGATAAATAATACGTGTTCTGTTGATAATATTAAAACTGTTAAAAAAGTATATCTGGCAACGGAATGATTATAAACATATGTCTGTCATTGCGCAGCTAAAACTATAATTTATTAGGCTTTTTTTTAATTTGATTCAAAAAATTGATAGACTGGCCTTGAAAAATCCTCCAAGAATAGAGCAGAAAAAAAGGTCGATTTTTCCTCGGGCGTATTTTTAGACAGAAAAGATGTGGACTAGTCTAAGATGAACATTATGTGGACTATAGGAAGTTTGCATTTGGTTTGACCTGTTTCCCACTGAATAAAAATTTCCACCATATTGATAATGATTCGTTTATACATTGAACTATTCACACAGCACTGTTGCATTTTTTTAATCTGATGAAATTTCAATTGAAAAAATCATACTCACAGCAATCTTTGACAAGCGCAAAATCGCCACTTTTTTCAAATTTATAGTTGTTTCTTACAGATACAAATATAACCTTTTAATTGAAAAAGTGGCGATGTCGCGCTTGTCAAAGATTGCTGTGAGTATGATTTTTTCAATTGACACTTCATAAGACTAAAAAAATGCAACAGTGCTGTGTGATTAGTTCAATGTATAAACGAATTATTATCATATGGTGGAAATTTTTATTCAGTGGGAAACAGGTCAAAACAAATGCAAACTTCCTATAGTCCACATAATGTTTATCTCAGACTAGTCCACATCTTTTCTGTCTAAAAATACGCCCGAGGAAAAATCGACCCTTTTTTCTGCTCTATTCTTGGAGCATTTTTCAAGGCCAGTCTATCACTTTTTTGAATCAAATTAAAAAAAGCCTAATAAACTATAGTTTTAGCTGCGCAATGACAGACATATGTTTATAATCATTCCGTTGCCAGATATACTTTTTAACAGTTTTAATATTATCAACAGAACACGTATCATTTATCAATAAAAAAATGGCTCCTAAAATAATTATTGCGGAATTTTCTACGCTTTTCAAAGAGCCCATGTTTCTTTCTGATCAATCAGTAACGAAGGAAGAACATCGGTTTTAAGATATAAGCTTTTGAAAAATAATATAATAATAATAAGGAGAAGAAGAATATAATACAAAATTTACACACGCTCTTTACAGTATTAATTAACATTTTGCCAATAGATATTTCGTAATCAATCACAAGTGCTCTATTTTGAAAATATTATAATCTCAGAATTGCACTACAATTTTATCAAACAAAAATTTGTTAGGTCGTATTTTGTTTGTGTTTGTGACTGTGTGAAAGTCACAATCTCCTTTATATAGTTGGTGCAATTTTAATGAAAACTGAGGTGTTCTATCTTAAATAATAATTTCAAAAATATAAAATACTATCAATATATTATATATTTTTGATAATATATACAGACTCGTGATAATAATTATTTCATATGTAGCATCTTTACTTTGTGAAATTGTTTAAATATTGAAAAACGATATATTATTAGTTTAAAAAATCATTGACCATTAGCTGCAAGACATAATTGATTAATAGGCTCAACACGAATTTAAAACTCTATCGAGTAAAGAGCCTCGATGCGATTTCAGCTACCACAAAGTTGCGCAGAAACTGAACCATAATACCAATATTGTCGGTATGCTCAACGAATTGGAAAAAATGCTAACTGGAAAAAGACACGGTCACGACAGGTAAGGTTTTTTTAGTTGGGTAGTTTTCGGTATCACGACAGATAAACTTTTTTTGTATAGGAAAAAATCACGTGGATTAATAAGAAGCTAAAATTCATGGTTAAAATTAGCAATATTCCGAATTGCTTGTTTTGCTTTGTAGAAATTAATTCAGGAGGAGCCACAAATGAGACATAAACTGTATCAGACTTCTTGACACCGTAAAAGGCGTAGTGAAATCATAGAAGTCAATGATTTTTACTCAGTGTTTAATGGTTAAAAGTGATTCTATTAGCGTCTTAAATTCTAAATTTCTATTGGCTCATTTTTGAAGTCTTCAACACCGAACAACTTTCTTTCAAATGGGGGTTGAAAAATTAACGTGACACACTTTGGATAGAAAAAACATCGCATTGAAAATAAAATAATGATCTCTCCAAGTATTTGCAAATTTTTTCCGAAAAGATAACGATGCATGAAGATTTTGTTGGTTTTTATATTTTAAAATTAAGTCAAAATTAATGTTGTACTTTAATTGATTTCACCAATAAAATGTTTTCTCCTAAATATAAATATATTATCACAGGGGGAAACACAGTTTTATATCATAATCATCAGAATCAGAATATTTACCATTATTATTTTTTTCCATAAAACCTAAATTTTCTTGTTTCAATAACGTTTCCCACCGTTTTTCCTATTCTGCAGACATATAGTCGTAAATTTCTTTTACTTGTTTATAAAAACATATAGTTATATATATTTTTTTAAAAAATTAGAAAATAAAATTTATTATTTTTAGAAACTTCCAACTCAGATTTATGAATGAAGCTAAGCACGTGGCGGAAGAAGTGGAAGCTTTAAAACTCCCAGTCTCTTCTCACTATCGCGCCTTTGAAAGAAACATTCAAAGATTTGTAGACAGCAAAAAGAAATAATAATAATGTTGATATTTAGATATTTTAAAGTGTTTCATTTATTGACAACAAAAGTAGATAGCATTGCAATTATTTACATACTAACAGACAAGATCCACTTGTTTAAAATTAGGGAAAATAATGCTGTTGTTTATCTCAAAGTTATTTACTCGCACAATCGTGTACAAACAAGAATAGATAACAAAGAATATATCACTGTAGTATAAATTTATTTCCTATCCGTGTAGGTATCTCTTTGACACAAATTTGACCCACCGGTGGGGTAAATTTGACCTCACGAGGGGTTAAATTTCTGTCAAAGCAAAGGATAGAGACGAAATTTAATACACACTGATACATTTACAAAAAAAACCTACTTGCTTTTTAAAACAAAGCTTTATCTAATTGTAAATATGTACTTTAACTGATTACATGTGCGCTTACTTTAATTTTTTTTTAAATTTACCCGCTTTCTAACTCTGTTTATTCTATAAAATTACGTTATATTATAATTTTTTTAAACTTTAGGTTTCTTGTGCTGGTTGTGTGGCGATATCTGTATAAAATTTTTTAAAATAAAAAAATTCCTAAATTAATTAATAAACAATCAATTAATCTATTTAGGAATGATATAAAACGAAGAAAAATTATCATTTTCAAAAATTCTATATTCAAAAATTGCTGCTAAAACTATGAATTTTAAAAAATTTAGTATTTCTTTACAAAATTTAAGGGTCTACCGATTATATCATAGTAAACAAATAATCGTATATTGTTTGCTTTGCAAGATTGTATATGTAGAGTAGAAAGAAACGCACATACAAATTTTTATTAAACATACATTATCGCCATCGATATTAAAAAAATAGTGATAGTTTAAAAAATACAAGACAATAATATTACTGTAAAATTATTGCACATAAAATCATATAGGTATAGGTATATATAGGTAATATTATTATCACTTTGCACAAATACTTATAATAAACATAAAGTCTATGACATACTAACCTTGTTGTTGTGCGAAAAGTATCGTAATTGAGTTGATGCCAATTTTTATTATAAAAGAAATGGTAAAAACTATGGGATAAAAAAAAGACACCTAAAAGGATTCCAACCCTTTTTGAAAGAGCAACTTTTTAAAGTACATATATATCAAAAGCTTACGAAAACGCAAAATCAAAATCCGATATCAAAATCCTATACGCAGCGATCCTCAGTGCAATTTCTGTAGGGATATTGCTTTCATTTTTATTTTAAACACTTAAAATCTCAAAACAGAAATTACCAAACAAAAAACAGAAATTACAAAACAACATACAGAATCAATATAATTGATTTCGTCTTTTGCGATTAAATTTTTTTCATCCATTACGTATTTTCCGCACAGTCAGCAATGTTAGTTTGTGCTTTATACCTTATGTTTGTTTTAAATTTTAGAGTAAGGTGCTTATACATATATTGCACTAAAAAATATTCAGATCAATAAACAATTACAAGGTGGTTCGTAAGTTATCACATCTCAAAATCCCCAAAACAAATCTTTTGTATTTAAATTCTTCAAATCAACCGCTGGGAGATTTTGAGCCATCTTTAATAGTTTAAACAAATGTCATAGAAGAATTTATAACATATACAAGATTTTATACCAAACATAAAAATATGATTTTAATAATTAGCAAAAAAAAGAAAAACAAGATTGTACGACATTGCCATCACAGAAAATTGGCGACAAAAAATTCGCGATTTAATTTAGTTTATAAATAACTAAAGCTCCTCTCATGTTTTTCGACTACTCTATTTTATAAGTGTAGATCTTACTGTGGAAATTTTTGATTGGGGTAAAAAATGAATATTTCTCTGCAACAGTACAGCCGCCTTTTACTGTGTGTCACTTCCATACGCTATTTTCAATTTAGCATTTACGTCCACACTTATAGAATGGAGTGGATTATATATGCTTACGAATACTAAACCTGTTTTACAAATTATAATTTATTAAAAATATTAGAAGAATCATTATATTCTTAACCAATAAACAAATAACTATAATAACAATAAATAACTTAAACTTTTAGCTTATATAATACATAACACAACTATAATAAGTAACATCCGACAATTGTGCGATTTTCAACTGCAAATCCGTGATTTAATTTACAATTTAGATTTGAAAAAAAAGTCGTCAGGGGTCGGTCGGTCGGTCGGTCGGTCCACTAATGGCATGGTAACCATCGGCTTAAATAATCCGTTGTTGAAAACAGTTGCTGTTGATTAAACTTGATTTTTGTGTTTTAAATAGGAGAAATTAGTATTATTTAAATATAAGCCAATAATATAGCCAATATGGCTATTAAAACGGTTTTATTATAATATTAAATACTGTATTAAATCATTTTTTGTTATTTGTTTTTTACTTTAAGCAATGTAAAATCATTATTTTGATTGACCACAACAAAGATATTGAAATCAAAGGATATTATTATAAATCTATTAAAAGTTTGTTTATGATAGTGTGATTTTAACAACCGGTTAACTTATGTAGTCTGTAGTTGAATATGCAATTAGTGGACTGAATCCGGAGGGCTCACTCTGAAAAGCAGTTTGCTAATCTGCGGCTGGGTTTTCCGCTTTATGATTATTAACAAATAACGCGTTGACACTGGTGGATTTTTAAATGTTCTCGCGTTGATTGGTCAACTGATCGCAGTTTATAGGCTAACCGCTTTTCACCAGACTATGTCCAGAAAGCGACTATCATCATTCTAAAAAGATTATTTACTTTTTTCCTACCATATGAGATGTTCTTCTAAAGTCTAGAGTGTTTTTATGCCGCTAACATATTATGTTTTTGTTTATAAATTATACCCATTTTTTTATCCTATTTATTTTAAAAAGTCGTCATGCATCGTGGTTTAGTAAAAGTAAATTTTATGCAATTGCAACCTCTAGATAGCGTTGTTTTAAAACATTTTACAAGAAAATTTACCTGTCTTGACTTTTAAGCCCACAATAGCTCCTTTACAATACTAAAGCCAACGAAGCTGCTGATTTTGCAGTTTTTCTGTTAATAACACACGGAAAGCAAAATGATAATATCAAATCAAAACGAAGTCATTTTCTACCGAATTCTATTCTTTCGCCATGTAGATTCTGCGTCTGACAAGCGATAAGAATAATAAAAAGTTAATTGATTTTCACAAAACTTCTTTTCTATTTCACACCAAAAAATATGAATTCAAGCGCACTTAAAAATCGGATCCAAATCACAGTACTCCACTTAAAACATCGTGTCAGGACTAAAACTTCTTTTTTTATACTACGAGAAAGTGCACAATTCAAACATAAATATATTGGCTTTGGCCTCGTCTTTCTCAGCATTTAGCCATGTAGTAAATCGTGTGCGCGTGAGGATCTTGAATTAACAGTCTTTGACCTGATAGTTGGATTAATTCATCGTCTTTATTACCTTTTCTGTCCACGCGAGGAACCGCGGGTAAAACAAAGGCGCCGTTCTGCTTCATTAGCGTGATTAAACTTGAGGTTGCTCGAGGATAAGGTTTCCATCCGGACATTAGAACGACAACTTTCCGTTTTACCACATATTTGTCCACCGGCCGTTCGTAACCAAAAGACTCCGCGAATTCGACGAATGATTTTTTAGAAGGCCCATGACGAACGCTAAAGCTTTTAAAATTGGTCAAATCCGTCACCAGTCTAGGGACCGTTGAATTATCAACCAACGATGCGAAGGCCATTTTTCCCCTAATGAACTTCTTCTTGGCCACTAGAGTTTTTTTCAGGCGATTTGTGATGTCTAAAAATTTCACACCCCACGCGGACGACCGCCTTTGATCTGCAATAATCAATATATCCAATTCGCAAAAAGAGTTGACGATTTCTTTTTTGGAAATCGGAGGAAGGGCCGGGAATACGTCCGGTAGAACTCCAGCCGGTGCAGGTTCTTCATTCACAGTTAAAGCGTTTTTCAGCTTAAACGGGACGCTTTTAGCTTTTCGTGAAATTTCCCGCGTGAGCTTCATTTCCAAAACCCCAGCTTCGGGAACCAGACGAGTTCTACCGCTCTCGGTCGGCTGGCATATGTAATGAAATAAAGTGTAGGGGTTCGGGTCTTCCACCAGTACCCCGCCCCCGGAAATGTCCTCCAATTCGTCGTCTTTCCTCTGGGACCTGTCCTTAGCCGGAATGCTGGGCACGACCAGGGCACCACTATTTCTCAACACCCACACTTCCTGGGCCAGTTCACGGGGAAAGGGATCGCTCCCGGCCAAAAGGAGTACTATCGTTTCTTTTTTCTTGGATGCGGAGTTTTTGATCTCCCGTGTCAAATCAATAAATAACCGGTCCCCGGCGCGCGGTTCGCGATTCGTATCAAATCGGTCGAAACTGACGAAATCGGAAACTAATTCCGGAACACCCAAGCCGTTTTTAGTGAGCTTAGCGAACGCCAGTCTGCCGAATACGGATTTACTTTTAAGCAACAGCTGCTCCTGCAACATGGTCACGAGGTCGGTGTACTTGAGGCTCCAGGCTGAGGAGCGCTCATCCGCGATCGCCAGAATATCAACGTGACATTTCTTTACTTTTTTAAACGGTTCTAAGTTTTGTACTCGAACTTTAGGTTTTGATAATATTTTCCTTTTTGTTGTGAAATCTTTTTCTTCCGTTTTGGATAATATATTTGCTGTGGCTTCTGCGACATTTGTATTGGCGAGTTCGAATTGATGCAGTTTTTTGGATTGTGAGGTTGAATTTCCTTGTAAAATCGCTAAAGCAGTAGAAGTGGTGATTGGTACTTGAGTTTTTTCAACAATTTCAGCAGTAGAATTTCTAACATATTTTTGGGTTGTAAAAGCTGAAGTATAAGTTTGAAGCTCTGACTTAGGAATTGTAATTGAAGTAAACTTGGGGTCTTTGTTGGAAAGTTTCCTGTTTCTGTAAAATTTAAAGGAGTTTTGTCTGAAAAACTGCATGATAGGAGGTATTTTTGCTTGATTTAAACGAACGTTTGCAGAATTTTGAATTGGATTTAAGCTTGTCTCAAAAACTTTTTTCGTTTTTAGCAAATTAAGCTGTTCCTCTTGATTTTTTACAGTAACTTTTGTGTCCACAACGGATAAAGATACAGGATTGTTTATATTTTTAATTGGCTCAAAAAGCTCTTGCGATTCAGGTGCTTTTAAGTTTTTTATAATATCCTGTTTTGTCTTTTCTTCAATTAAAGGCAAAGGCAAAGAGCTGTTCAAACGGGAAATAGGTTGAAAAAGTTTTGGAGCTTTTGGTTTTTTTTGTTCATTTTCTTGTTTGAAAATAATTTCACTATCTTTATCAAGTGCCGACAAAGTTAAAGAATCATTTTTATTCACAATAGGTAGAAAAAGTTTCGTCTTTTCAACTTCTGTTTTTTCTTCAATTGTTACACTCTTCATATTTGTTGTATCAGGTAAAGGCAAAGATTCTTCTATCTTTTTGATTGGATGAAAAAGTTTTTTGGTTTGAGATACTTCTTCTTTGATTCTGTTGATTTCAGTATCATCATCAAGTTTCGGAGATGACAAAGGTTTGTTCAAATTGTCTAACGGCTGAAAAAGCTTTTTAGATTGAATATTTTTTATCGGGTGAAAAAGTTTTTTAGTTTTTGATACTTCTTGTTTTACCTCGTTAATTTTAGTACTTTCATCAAGCGTCGACGACGATAAGGGTTTGTTTAGATTCTTCAAAGGTTGAAAAAATTTATGAGATTTTTTTACGTTTAAATTTTCTTTAATTTTGACAGAATCTTTGGTATCTTCTTCAAACTTCAAACCCTTGTTTGAATTTAAGGGTTCTTTTAAATTTTCATTCGGTTTAAACAGTTTCTGTTCTTTTTCCACTTTTTCATCTTTCTTAGTGCCTGAAATATTCTTTGGGTTTTTGGACACCGATAAAGACCTGTTTAGATTTTTTATCGGTTGAAAAAGTTTTTGAGCTTTTAAAAACTCCAGATTTTCTTTAAGTTCAGTATCCTCGAAGGAGGACGGCGAAATTTCTTTTTGTTGGATGCTATTTTCCAAAAAGTCCACATTTTCGGAATGTTTGGACGTTGAAGACGTAGCGATCAACGGACGAAATGTCGTTACTGCCGTATTCACAGAGGGTAATATAGCTTTTTTCGTGCTGGTCGCTTTTTCGTCTATGGTTTCTTTATTTACAGTTACAATAAAATTTTGAACCGTTTCATTTCGAACGGTCAGTTTTTCGCTCGGTGTTCTCTCGATTTTTGTTTGCACAACAGAATCAATAGAATCAGCTGATTCCGGAGTATTAATAATTTCGAAATCGTCGCCGGTCCTTTCGATTTTTCGCAGAGGAAGAATCCAAAGGACCACGGGGGTCTTTGGTGTAACCGGTATCGCAATGGGCAGAAGACCCTCACCGATCAATTCCTCGGCGATTCGGTAATTTCGCGGTAAAAATCCGGTGAGGTCTTCTAAAACAGGGTTGGAATTTTGGGGGTGCTTGAATTCGAATTTCGTCACCTCGAAGCCTCCCGGTCCGTCTCCGGACCCCTCTTCTTCCGTCGAATCGCCAAATTTTTGGGACAGGCCGGGCCGGGTCAATTCTTTCGGCAGAAAGGAAGCGGTGGCGGGGTCGAGTAAAAAAGCCGCCAATATCCAATAGCGAAAAGCACGAAACATATTGCTGGCGAGTGGCTGCGAAAATTGCAACTGAAATCGCCGAACGCTCTGGAGTCGATTTCTCCTTCCTCGGAATTTCCAAACGCAGGAAACTGGGAATTGACGCCATTCCGGAAACAAGAAAACGGGAGTCAAAAACGATCGTACAGTTGGGATTACGCGCGGGATGGGCCCAATCAAAAACCGGTTTACTTGTGTGAAAACTTCGGTCGCAAACCTGATATCCCATCCCGAAACTGAACAATCGATTTGACTGGAAAGACTGTAGGAGATTTACGAAATCCGCGAGCTCCGAAAATTAAACGAAAATTGCGACGGTATTGAATATTGATTATGTTTCACACATGTTTCCTTAATTTCTTTTTAATTTACGACTGCGATGATTTCAGATTTTACAGGTTTACTAATATATTGGAGGTGTAAAACGACTCCAGGTGATAAAAAAACTTCATCACTTTGCGATATTACAGCGAAGAAATGTGAAAAAAGAGCGCAATAAATCTTAACTATTATATTTATGCAGGAAATTACTAATGAAATTTTTTAATTAAATCAAAGATAAATGTGAGTATATATTCTGCAAAAATTTGGTCTTACTTGGCTTGAAACATAATTTCATAACTTTTGTTGGAGAAGCATATCATAAAAATTGACGAAAAATATGTGGTTTTATATATTGCTCAGACATATTTACTGCCCTAACTAGGGTACGTATCAATTAAGGCCACATAACCCTAACTAGGGCGTGCCTAAATAGGATCCTGAAAAAAATTGGTTCACAAAACATAGTTCGTTATATTTTTAGCTACAAAATCATGGTTGTTATTTTTTATTTTAGTAAGAAGAAATTGTAAGTTAATATTATTAAAATAAAATGTGTTTATTTATTCATTACAAAAAACAACTTATGTCTTATAAAGTAGTTTTGAAGTAGGGTAACTGACTTAATTTCGGCCACCTTTTTTTATTTTTTTGAATAAGTTTTTTCTGGCTTTTTTAATCAAGCCAAAATTTGGCCTAAAAATCGAACAATAGCTATATTTGTTATTCTAGTGCAAAATTTGAATATTTCTGTTACACTTAAAAATCAGTGAAGGTTTAAATTTTTTTTAAAGTGGCCAAAGTTAAGGCACGTGCCATTTATTTCGGCCACCTACAAAAAACTGGCCATAACTATTGCTTAAACGAACAATAAAAATTTCTAAAGGTTGCAAATTTACCCTTAGGTATTGTTCTTGGTACATATAACTTAATTTTTCCCGTTTGCGAACTTTAATAGTTATTAGCAAGACTTTATAAATAATTATGTCAAAACCTTAAAAAACAAGTTTTAATAATTTGTATTTTTTGTTCAATTTTTATTTTTGGCTTAAAAAATGTCAAAACAAAGTCAAACGAGCAAAAATATTCTTTATAAATACGGTAGTACACTGATATTTAAAAACAGCAAAAAACGGCAGGTTCTTTTACCTAAATTTTCAGGTGGCCGAAATTAACGGAATCTTAAAATGCGCAGTGCGTTAAACGCATTGCAAAATAATTTTGAAGAAAATATCAAAACATGAAAATTAACAAATTTGGGCCTTAAATAGAAGATATTTTAAGGTTATATATTGCTTCGTTCTAAATTTGATGCAGTTTAAACACAAAGCAAAAATTAGAAAAATCACAAAAAATTCACTTTTTGTATGAAAATGTTAATAATACAGAATAATACAAATAAAAAACTTTTGCAAAAACACTTTATTCAACATTAATCCAGTTACTTTTGTGCTAGTTTTTTTGTGTTTTAAAAATAAGCCAATTTTCTAACACCCAAAATTGGTGGCCGAAATTAAGGCGCGGCCGAAATTAAGTCAGTTACCCTAAGTAAAGTGATTTTTAAATTGTGAATTGAAAAAGTACATTTTTTTCTAAAGGCTTTATTTAAGGCGCCACCTTATTGGAGGCACGAAAACCATACTTTCACATATTTGGGATTAGAAAGTTTAGTTTTTACTTTGGTAGCCCACAAGGTAGAGCAAAAAATTTTTTTATAATTTTTGAAACCAGCAAAGTTTTAAAAGTGTATATTATTACTCCCACGGCGCTGAGAGAAATACAATGTGTATAATATCTTCCGAAAGAATATTTTCTGAAACATTTTTAGATTCATAACAAAAACAATTTATTTTCCCTAAGCCTAAGCAAAGCCTTAAAATCAACCTTAAAAAATCCATAAAAAAGTTTTAAAAGTTTTTTTAAAAATGCCGAATAATCTAATAATAATACTGATCAAAAAAGATAATTTTTCCGAAAAATATTTTGTGGAACGTAATTTATTCCGGAAACCACACCGGGCATAATGGCCTTGTCTATACTCTGTGTTTGGGGATGGCCGACTTAAATGAAAGGAGAGTTATAAGCGGGCCGAATTTTGAACAGCCCGCCCCAGCCTATTTTCGGCCGGGAGCTTTTTCAGCCCAGTCGGGCCCGCGGGGCAACATTTTTTTATTTTCTCATTGTTAATTGACTTTGTTGTTACTTTAACCGACTTTAATGTTATAAACAGAATAATAGCAGAATAACTGCGTTCTTAGTTAAAACCCGCCGTAGCGAATGTTAAAGATATAAGTCCGGCTGCCAAAAAAGCCTAAAAGCCACGGCTCGGCCCGACCCGATTGCAACTCTGCATTAAGGTATTTGGGGATCTAGACATATTTGAAAATTATAAATTGGTAACTAAACTCTAGCGTTGTTTGTTTTTTGACCGTTACAAACTATAAATTTTGGGTATTGGTAAATAACCAACAATTTTGACAAAAATGATAAAAATTGGTCTTGTTTTAATTCTTGTAACAATTAAAACGCTTAGGGAACCACGGCCAAACTATATTTTTAAAGCTTAAAAAAGTGGTATGGAACTTAGAACCACCGGAAATTTTTATGAACTGGGGCCGCGAACAATAGGAACTTGGAGCCCTTAAAGGTGCAATGCGGAGTCAAGCTTTTTATCTTCGATTTTCATAATTTTTTGTAAAAACCTTACAGCTGCCCCCAATATAGCTCACAAATTTTTTTTCAACAAAATATCTCCAGCGGTTTAGTAGTTATGACCCCCCGAAAATGGCGTTTTTCGACAATTCCTTACGTGAAACATTGCTCAATGGATCTAACGTTTAAGTTACAAATTATAAAATACACTCAAAGAAAGCGGCTAATTTTTATTTTAATTTGATACCTTGATCGTTAAAATTGATGCAGTATTTGTCGAGATATTGCGTTTTTTGTACAAAAACCCTTGATTTTTTGGCTAAAAACACAAAGTGCAGGAAAAAAAAGTTGGACAAAGTTCACAAAATCACTGCCGTCGTTTGGTGTTTTTGACAAAAAGATCGCGGGTTTTTTGCACGGGAAACGCAATATTTCGACAAATACTGCACCGAACTTAATAATCAAGATATCAAACTAAAGTAGAAAGTAGCCGCTTTTTTTGAGTGCATAATTTGTTTCTTAAATCGTTACAACTGTGAAGCAATTTTTCACGTACAGAATTTTCGAAAAACGCCATTTTTGGGGGGCCATGAACCACTGGAGATATTTTGTTGAAAAAATTTTTTGTGGGTTATTGGAGGCAGGGGTAAGGTTTTCACAAAAAAATCAAAATCGAAGACAAAAAGTTTGACTCAGTACCGTACCTTTAAGGAAAAATTAAGTAACTTGGCCTTAGATTTAGATTTCGCTAGGTTTTAGCGAATTTCACTTTTACTTTAATTTCTTTATTTTTTTCACTAGTTCTGGCTTTAAGTTTCCACGGCTCCATCGACACTAAACAAAAAAAAATAAGAGGATTCTTCACAGAAATTTAAATGTAAGGATTTATAAAGTAAAATGTAATAAACTTGCTGGGAAAATTATTTTTAGATTTTCACATACTTTGGGGTTCTCCTAAAGCCTTTTGACACTCCAAATATAGCTACTCAAATGATCCATATTTAACAAAACGAGGGTACTTTTGTTCAGTATACGTCATTTTAATAAAACCATAAAAAAATCCTAAAACATATGTAGCACATTTATTGCAAAATTTCAGTCAAATGTTACACAGCACAGATAAAATTCATCTTGAGTTACATTTTTTAGAAATATGTATCAAAACTTTTTGTAAACGCTTATTTGGTTTGCTGAGACCACGGTTTGAGTATAAATAATAGTCACTCTGACTAGGAATTTATGCACCTGTGTGGTAATTTTGATAATAGTGTTTGGTTTATAACTTTAAGATTTTTTATCATACAAAACAAAAGTGAAACATTTTTCAAATAAAGTAAAGCACAGAATTACTTTTTATCACAACAATGCACAATAAGGCTCGGTAAGACAACAGAAAAAACTTTTATACTATATAAAAACAAAAATAATCATTAAATTAAAAGTAAATTTGTATTGCAAGTTACACTTAATTGCACAAACAATTTTTTTTTTAGAAAAATACTTACTATAATCTTTTAAAAAGTGTTAAACTTGATACAAAAAAATAAAAACAAAAAGTGCTATTTTAAAAGTATATCACGAGTTATTATTAGATTGATCCTTTTAAAAATAAGAATTATTCTGATATTTAAATTATACTGGTCTCACAATATCATGTTTAAACACTAATTTGTTTTTTTTTCTACCATAATAGAAAAAATTAGAATGTTTTGTTTTTAATTTTTTAGCAATTATGTAGTTTATTATTTTTATCAAAGTGGCACATTTTATAATAATGTAGAACTTATATTGCGCAGTTTAAAAACCCAATAATTCTAACTGAATGGTATTAGTTTCATTGATAATATTCAGATCAGATTTTGGTTGGTAGCTTTTTTTTAATTTGCACCCAGAAAAGTGGAACCCGGTAACTCTTCAAATGCAATTGCCTTGAAGGCTAATTGTTGGATTATATATAAATCAAGCAGAACAATAACAAGAGGTGTAAAAAATGTTTTTATACTTTTAATTACTATTGCTGATTTTTTTGAATATTTTACTGCGACATATTTTTATGTGGGCATACCGACATGTAAAATTTATTTTGTTACACTTGTGAAATATAATTTATTGAAATTAAACCAAAATACACACATGAGATTTTTTTGAGTAAAAAAGAAGTTTAGTAATTGTGCAGTACTTTATTGAATAAAAAGTGACATCATAAATTAGAAAAAAACTCTTATTTGCGTGAAAGTATAACATACTATATCGTTTCTAATTGGTTAGGAAAAATTGGACTAGTAGGTTTTTTTATTGTATGTCTTGAGCCACTCTTTTGGTTTTAGCTCAAAACAAGTTTCTGTCTCTAATAAATTTTTCAATCTCACATTTAAAGTCATTTTGCTGAATTAATCAAATTAATTTCTTTAGAACAAAATAACTTTTTACACATTTTTTAACGTTTTATTTTTTTGGAAATTAAAAAAAATCAAAAACAAAACTTAAACGTTTTGGTTTTCAACATAAATACTAACAGCTTTAAAAACGCGCTAAAAGCTTTGCGCTAATAAACAGACATAAAACGAACAATCTATAATATTAAGCGACAGTTCCACTGGCCCTGTTTTAGTATAGTCAAAATTTATGCGGAGGTCACGCGGTTTTTTTATTCCATACATCCTAATATACTTTCAGACCCATTAGCACTTTAATAAATAATATAAAGTGTGTGCGTTGGGATCCTCAACCAGTAGGGAGTGGTTGGCGATTCTCTGGAGTTCTCTCTCCTGCTCCGGAGATCTGTCCGCAGCAGGGAGGGCCGGGAGTACCCAGGCCCCCTTGCGCCTCAGCAGAATCGTCTCGTACTTGACCACGTCGGGTAGGGGATCCCTGCCGGCCAACAGGAGGACCGTGGTGTGTTTCCAGAAAGCCTGGAATTTCCTGATTTCCGCCGCAGTTTCGGTGAACAGTTTGGAGGCGGTCTCAGCGGTTGTGACGTTGAAGTTCTCGATAGGCACAAGATTGGTAACCATCTTTGGGGTCGGGGAAAAGGCGATAATCTTTCCATAAGCCATGTTGCCCTGTATCTTGAACAGGGACTGGCTTGCCAGCCTCCCTTGCAGCTCTTGCACCATTTTATCATAGATGTGGCGCCAAGAGGAGCTCTTGGTGTCGGCGATGATCAGGATGTCAGTGTAGCAAGGCCCGGTTGGCTTCGATGGCCTCCTGGTGGTAGTTGTGCTCGGTGTGGTTGAGATAGTAGAAGTTGTTCTGCTGGTGGTAGTAGTGGTGGTAGAAGTTGTGGAAGTGCTGCTGCTAGTTTTGACAGTGTTTTGCCGTTTAAGCAATTCCAAACGGCTTGATCTTCTGTTAGCTTGGATAGCCAGCGATCTAAACACATCCCAATTGAGTTCAGCCGGCTGCACCCTGGCAAAATTATTGATTTTGTGAGCAGCAGTTCTCGGTTTGATAACGCGACGAACCAACTGAGGCGATGTTGTATGCACTTTTTTAGTGCTAGAAGTTGGTGTAGGAGCTTTAGTTGACGTCAAATGCTTGGATGTGACAGGTTGTTGCTGAGAAGGATCGGGCTGCAGCTCCAAGACCCTGGGTGCATCTCGATGTCTACTCTGAATAGACTTTTCCGATATCTTGGATTGAGTTTCTTTGTGAGTAGGAGGCTTGTCTTTCTTATCTTTTGGTGTAACTTTGATGAATTTCCAGTTTCCTAAAAATTTTTTACATATTTTTACAAAATATTACAAAGTTTTTTTAATTAAAACAGAATTCTTGAGATAATGTATTAAACGTATTTTTTAATAATTGAAAATTTGTTAAGCTATATTGAAACCTATACTGTATGATGCAATTAGATGAACATAACTTTTGTTTGAACAATAATTCAATAACTGAACATTGTTGACCAAATATATAATACATTTACAATCGACAGAATTGCAAATTTACTGGCAATTCTTTTTTTTTAATTTTGTTTTTAAATCTAAACTTCGAAAATCCGCCCGAATATTATTTTTCTTTAATATCAATAAATTTTTTATTTAAGATCTTGTTTGTAGTTTGAACGATTAATTTACAGTTATTGGTTTTTTAGGAATGCGGTAAGTTTCAGAAACAAACATACTAGTGAAACAAAAACAAATCATTTTAACTTTACAACTTAGGTTGGATAAAATGTAGAAACGACAAATTGATTGTAAAAATTATATGTCTTGTTGTGCTTATTTTACAAAAATTTTTAACTGGTGGTTAATGATCGAATGGAAGTTTTAGCATTCATTTATCATAAATATTTATAGCAGCGAACATAAATGCCATAAATATCTCAAAGCAGCGATCCATCCCCGAATGAATCGCAGCATTCATTCTACATAATGGATTGCATGGACTACATAATTTTACAGATTTTAGCAGTTTATTTGATTATTTAATTAGTTTTTTTTTATTTTATCGATAATATTCAGTTTAGGTCTTAAACTGTGCTAAAAATAATTGGCAGTCCAAATTCTGTTTACTAACAAAACAGAATTTGGATTTGTTTTGGAAGTGGTTCATATAAACGAATATAGGCTGCAGCATCAATTTGATTCAAGTGATCCATTATTAATGATCTACTGTGATCCATTCAATCTTGGACCACTTTCATAGCAAGTTTTAGTGCAAACCTCACTTTAAAAAAACTGGCCTAACATTTTTATACACTTTTAAAGCTGGTTCATACTTATAACAAAACGTCCTTTAGACTTTTTCCAAAGGACAATTTTAGAAAAACCAAAACGTCCTTTGGACAAGCCAGAACGTCCTTTGGACTTTTTCTTTAGGACAAAGTATGAACGCTACTTGAAATTTATTCTTTGGACAAAGTTCAAAAGACAAAACTCAAAGTAAAAAGTCCAAAGGACAAAAAGTATAAACACGTTGTCCTTTGGACTTTGTCGTTTGGACAAAATCCAAAAAACAAAGTCCAAAGGACGTTTTGACGCTGTGTTTGTCCTTTGGACAAAGTCCAAAGGACGTTTTGTCATAAGTATGTACCAGCCTTTATAGTTAAAGCCATATAATCTTTTTTGTTGTTTTTTTTCACTTTTTGTGCATTTATTTTTATATTGTAACCCACCATGATATTTTGTCACATTACTGATGCTACAATATGGAGTTCATTTGATCATAAACAACTTGTACGAAATAAATGCTTCGGAATGATCACCCCATGAATGTTTTAATTTTGATTAAATTTAAACACAATGACACGCGATTGGAGTTCAATGTTGATTAGTTGTCGCCCATATCTTGAAAATACATAAAAAAACACCGCAAAAACTATTTTGTTCAAAAAACCCTTAAATCACTACATCTAAAATTTTAAAAAAATTGTCAATCAAATCGTCCTAAAGTTTAAAAATATTTTAAAAGTCTTGTTTTAACAGCACATCACAGGACAATTTTTAATTCCCAATAATTTTAAAGTTCAGGGGTCGAATACTGAAGGTTTAATCCCACTTCAAGTTGAACTGAGATTGCCGATTGTGGACACACAGTAAAAATACTAGCAGTATCGATTAGATAATCTAGTTTAACGGATTTACGGTTTTTTGTTTTTTTTTGGAAAAATTTTTTTTTAAAAAAATTTTTTTTTGTTTGTTCATTTTAATTTTTGTTTTTAGTTATTTTGCATGCACGCGTTTTAGCATGTTTTGTTTTCTTGAAAGACGCGAATTCGCCTACTGACGAGCTCCTGTTCGCCTCCTTCAAGTAGTTTGTGTTATTAAAAAATACGTCTAGGAGATTAAAAGGAGCGAAACGTATTTTTTAATTAAAATTACATTATTTTTGGTTAATTTTAGCACATCATGTGAACCATTTATTTATTAATTTATAATTTTTGTAGGCTGTTTTCATGGTATTTTTACTCTAATTTTTTTATGTATGTTGATCTTGGGTTTTTTCGGTTTCCCTCATAGTTTTTGTTTTTGTTTTTCTTATTAATCTGAGATTAGGTTTAATCTCAGATGAAATCGTCACTAACTCGGGATTAAATTGTTAATTCATGCAAATTTTTAAACCACCTCCGGGGAGGGTTTAAAAAATTGCGGGGGGAGGGTTTAAAAAATTGCGGGTTTTTTTTTTCGCTTATCTCAGATTGGTGACAATTTAATCTGAGATTAAGTTTTAGTCTTAAATTAAATCCGTTAAGCAAGATTATCCAATACTGTTAGTATGTTTACCGTGTGTCGACAATCGCTAAAATCAAATTAACTTCAAGGCGGATTAAACCTTCAGCATACGACCCTAGGTTTTTTCG
>JASAMX010007788.1:0-10016 GCA_030248175.1 Microlaimidae sp. YZB2_3 | reverse complement strand
TATATGTAAGTTGTACTTCGTTCAGTTACGTATTGCTCGTTCAAGATTATGACGTTTTAGAATCACTTTTAGCTAATTAATAGCTCTTAGGAAAAAATGGAGATCCTTCATTCATTGGAAATCAATTTTTTCTAAGCGCTAATTGGCCAAAACAGCTCCTCCCACAACCATTTCCACAGAGCACAACATATATCACGTGATCACGAATACTATGACATTTTGAGAGTGCTTGAAATCCTGACGCGTTTTTTGGTTAAGTTCAATTCCACGATCAAAATTTCTTACCATAAAACCTGAAATTAACCCAATATATGGGTACAGCAAAGACGAGTTGCATTATAAATGAGCAGGTTAGTGCGAAAACAAGCCAAAGCCGGATTTAGAGCAGTTAAATTTGAAAAAAATAATATCTTTGTATTGATTTATAGCAAAAATTGCAGAAAAACGCTAGTTTTAGGCGCAATAGCACTTGTTATTTATTACATTTCAGCGTTTTATTTCAATTCTACAGTGTTAGTTGTCAATATTATATTAATTTAAAAAATTGATTGCTATTTTACTACTTTGAACTTTTGTCGAATATTCTTACTTGTTTAAAAAAGCTAAATACAAATTAACGACTAACGGCTTTGTTTTTAAAAGCCTAAAGTGACATTAGGAGGGGTTATAATGTGAAGATGTACAAAAATAAATTTAAATTTATTTATTTATTACCTACTTTTATTTATTATTTCTATACTAGTGATGTTCCCCGGAGTTCCTAGCTTTGGAGCAGAGCTCCGCTTTTAGGAGCTCCGGAGCAACCCCCAGACCTCCGGAGCAGAGCTCCGCTTTTAGGAGCTCCGGAGCAACCCCCAGACCTCCGGAGCGACCCCAGAGCTCCGCCGTTTTTATTTATTCTAAGTTCGTTAATAATTAAAGAGTGACGGCATTAAGTAATTTGTCAATATTTTTTTGTAAATTAAATTTTTTCCAAAAACTTATATTAAACAATAAAAATAGTCCTACAAATACAGTTAGAGTCGTTTAAAATGTATTTTACGCTTAAATAAGCTTCAAATCACTCATTTAAGGGTCAGAGCTCCGGAGTTTCCTCGGCTTTAAATGGCCGGAGCTCCGGAGCATGATATTGGAGGCTAGGAATATCACTATTCTATACAATTGAACAACATAAATTAAACTTTTATAAACACATTTTTTTAAAATCGTTTTTTAATAAAATCAATAATTCCACTAGTACAATCGCGTTTTACTAGGCCCGATAGTTTGAGTTGAGTTGGGCCTAGGAGTCCAACCCCTTTACACCCACATAATTAGTTGGACAACATATGACATACATAAGCAATTAGGCAATTCGGGACTTATTCAGCCAAAAAATTTTAAATTACGACAAATTTTTTTTAAATTACAAGTAAAAATACAGCAGATCAAAATGCAAATCGTCGTTACTACGGGAAAGTGAGCCACATTCATTATAAAATACACGTGACTGTTCTGTAGTTAATAGGGTTCTATTTTAAATTTAAAAGGAGTCACGGTTACATATATTTTATACAAATTGTGGCTCATTTTGCCATAGTAACCACGAAATGCTCTTGCATTGTAAAATTTAGAGAAAGTTTGAAAAAAGAAAAGCGACGCATAACACATTAATCATCTAGTTAACGAAAATTGCGGCTAAAGTTTTTTTGAGACGATACGTAAACTAAGGCCCTTGTAAAAGTAGTTTTTGTTGTATTGTCTTGACTTTTCCCCCGCTTTGTAGATTAATCCAGGCATTATACAAGTAAGGAAGGAGCGAAAACAATTTCACACCTATAGTTACAGACTATGGGAGTTAAAAAACTTCTGTTTTAGTGGTAAAAGCAAAAAATTTTTGCCAGCACAGTTAAATACATGGTGACGTGCAAAATCCCCATAAAAGTGGTGTAAAACCCTATGGGAAAATTCCCCATAACGTAGGACAAAGTCCCCATAACAATCAGAAATGCGTTTGCAAACTAAAATGTGTTAAAAAAACTAAGTTCTTAATCATAAAAACATTAAAAATGTTTTAATTTTTCCTAAGCCTAAGCAAAGCCCTAAAATAAAGCTAAAATTTATCATGATAAAATTTTATTGTATTTTCCAAGCGTCAAAATTTAAAGAAAATATTGCAAACGCATTATATTTATGGGGAATTTACACCACCTTATGGGGATTTTGTAACATTTATGGAGATTTTCGCCTATGGGGAATTTGTCTATGGGGTTTTTATAGGGACCTTAATAAATTAAGATTAAACAATTTCCTAATTGGAGGTCTTCAGCCTGGCTTTAGGTTCTTTAAGCTTTAAAAAACTTTTCTTTTAAAAAAATAATACTTCCTATGCATATTATTGCAAAACCCTTTGTCGCAGCAACCATGAATTGGAAACTAATTTTAAAAACCCAAATGTTTGTCCTTGATTTGAAGAAACAAAACAATAATATCTTAACTCATAACCAGACGTGCGCACGTGGTCTGAAAATTCCCCCCCCCCCTCCCGCTTTATTGGAGGGTTTGCCCCCCCCCCCCCCCAAAAAATAAAAAAGTACCCCCAAAATTATGACGTCATTTTTGACCTATGATGACGATCATCGCGAATTTTTGTAGTTTCTAGCCTATTTCAGTGTATTTTGAGCTATTTTAGACCTATTTTTATCCTATTTTTGCTTTTTTGCCCATTTTTCTTTTTTCTCTTTTTTTTTCTCCCTTGCTTGCCCCCTCGTTTCAAAAAAGTTGCCCCCCCCACCCGTTTTGGAATTGCCAATAAAACTCCGGGTGGGAGGGGACAGTGCACAGGTCTGCATAACCAACCATCCCAATAAGCTTACTATTTTTAGTCTAATAGACGGTTTATTAATTAAGGTTGGCGAAGATTTATAAACTAATAAAACTCCCTCCTTTTATTTACACCAAACTAGCGGCTAAAAATTTCCAAATCTTCCTGATCAAGTTTTCCTCTAAATAATTAAACTGCCGCCGATGGTGAAATCGTACCATTCCATTTCCGCGTCTTTCGTCCACCATTCTCGGGCGAGTCCGTCTACCGCCGGTGACATCGCACTATATTACTTTTAATTGTCTTTTCCACCGTCTCGGGTCGAATCCGCCGACCGGGTTTTGTCGAATTTGGAGCGGAGGCCGCCTTTCCGGAACACTTCGGCCAATTCCCCGCTCTGATGGAGTTGGATCATGATGTCGCAGCCGCCGACGAACTCCCCGGCCACGTAGAGTTGCGGGATGGTGGGCCATTCGCTGTACCGCTTCACCCCTTCCCGCACTTCCTGATCCGCCAGAACGTCGTAGCTCTTGAACGGGATCTCGTGGATTTGCAGGATCTAGAAAACGTCAAACGTTTACGAATGGAAAATAGGCAATTTGGAATCATACATGGGCAGACCTGTGCACTGCCCCCCCCCCGGGGTTAAAACGGGGGGGCAATTCCAAAATGGGGAGGGGGCACGGGGGGCAACTTTTTTGAAACGGGGGGGCAGCGGGGGGGGAAGGAGAAAGAGAGAAGAAAAAAAAAGAGAAAAAAAGGAGAAAAAAAGAAGGGAAAAGGGAAAAAAGGGACAAAAAAAAGCGAAAATAAGGTAAAAATAGGTCTAAAATGGCTTAAAATACATTGAAATAGGCTAAAAACTGCAAAAAATTCGCGATGATGGCGTCATCATAGGTCAAAAATGGCGTCATAATTTTAGGGTACTTTTTCATTTTTTGGCGGGGGGGGGGGGCCAATAAAACGGGGGAACAAATCCTCCAATAAAACGAGGGGGGGCATTTCCAGACCGTGCACAGGTCTGCATGGGCAAGTTGGTCCGAAGTGGTGGGGGGTTAAATTCGGAATAAGGGGGGTTAAAATCCGAGAAGCGCATTTTACCCTCAGATCTATGCTCTGCTCCCTATTGGGGTTTTATTGGGGGGCAATTCCAAAACGGGGGGCACGGAGGGGCAACTTTTTTGAAACGGGGGGGGCAATAAAACGGAGGGGGCAAGCAGGGGAGAAAGAAAAAAAAGAAGGGAAAAGGGAAAAAAGGGACAAAAAAGCGAAAATAAGGTAAAAATAGGTCTAAAATGGCTTAAAATACATTGAAATAGGCTAAAAACTGCAAAAAATTCACGATGGCGGCGTCATCATAGGTCAAAAATGGCGTCATGATTTTAGGGTACTTTTTCATTTTTTGGCGGAAGGGGGGCAATGAACGGGGGGGCAAATCCTCCAATAAAACGAGGGGGGGCATTTCCAGACCGTGCACAGGTCTGCATGGGCAAGTTGGTCCGAAGTGGTGGGGGGTTAAATTCGGAATAAGGGGGGTTAAAATCCGAGAAGCGCATTTTACCCTCAGACCTGTGTTCTGCCCCCTCCTGGGGTGTTATTGAGGGGGGCAATTCCAAAACGGGGGGCACGGGGGGCAACTTTTTTGAAACGGGGGGAGGTACAAAAACGGAGGGGCAAAAAGGGGAGAAAGAAAAAAAAGAGAAAAAAAGAAGAAAAAAAGAAGGGAAAAGGGAAAAAAGGGACAAAAAAAAGCGAAAATAAGGTAAAAATAGGTCTAAAATGGCTTAAAATACATTGAAATAGGCTAAAAACTGCAAAAAAATTCACGATGATGGCGTCATCATAGGTCAAAAATGGCGTCATAATTTTAGGGTACTTTTTACATTTTTCGGCGAGGGGGGAGCAATAAAACGGGGAGGGGGGAAAATCCTCCAATAAAGCGGGGGGGCATTTTCAGACCGTGCACAGGTCTGTAAACCCTTATGGTTTTTTTTCTGGAGTGCATTTTACCCATATCGTTATTCGATTTTGAAGAAAAATAGGTAAAAAACGCTAATTTTAGGTCAAAAAACCATTTTTATTGCATTTTTAAGTTTTTTATTGCTTAAAATTTTTATTTTGACCTCAAAACTTAAGTTTGGAGGCGGTTGGAAGTAATTTTAAAGACATTTTTTTTCATTTTTGCAAAATTGCGGGGTTAACCTTTTCTCCACGTCCCCACTTCTAAGTAAGGGCGGAGGGGCAGTTAAACCCCCCTAAATATTTGAAGGAGGGTTAACAACCCCCCGCCCCCCACCCCCCCTTAAGTTCATAGGTGAGAACGGTCCGGGAAGCTAGGGGGGTGGTTACCCGGGGTCAATCGAATTTTGAATTCTAGGAGAGGGTGCCAGAGTGGTCCGGACCCCCTAGTTTTTTAGAGGGGGCTCGACCCGGGGTGCAAAATTTTGAAATCTAGAGGGGGGGTCAGGTGCATACAAGGGCACGGGGGGGGGGGGGTGGGGGGTTAACCCCCCCCCCCCCCAATTCTGAGAAGGGGGGTTTAACCCCCCCCCACTCAGAAGTGGGGGGGGGGAGAAAAATTTAAACCCCCCCCCAATTTTGGAAAAATGAAGAAAAAAAATGTCTTTAAAATGACTTCTACCTGCCTCCAAACTTAAGTTTTGAGGTCAAAATGAATGTTTTAAGCAGTAAAAAGCTCAAAAATGCAATAAAAAGGGCTTTTTGATCTAAAATTAACGTTTTTTACCTATTTTTCCTTCAAAATCGAAAAACGATATGGGTAAAATGCACTCTAGAAAAAAAACGATATGGGTATTTTGCGTTTCTCGGATTTTAATCCCCCCTAATTTGGGGTTTAACCCCCCCCACTCCGGACCAACTTGCCCATGTATGGTCAGGTGGGGTTGGGTGTCCAATCCAAAGCAAAACAGTTTAAACCATAATAACTTTAATAATTGTTTTTTTTTATAGGATAATACTACATTTTATTGAAAAAAAGCGACATTCTGGTTTAGAACGGGTGTAAAAACATGAATATGTGTTAAACATTCACGTTTTTGGAAGAAAATTTGGTATAAAAAAAAGTACCTAAAATTTTCCCGAAGGAAGGGGGAGGGGTCAGATTTCAAATTCTATAGGGGGATCAGGGGTAAAAAATTCGGAAAATTTGGGGGAAGGGGGCCCCTAAATTTTCGTCTATGGGGGGTCCCAAAATTTCGAGGCTGAGGGGTGAACCCCACCCTGCCCCCCTCTTTTCACCTATTCTCGAGCCCATCCATGTATGTTTGGAATGGTCTGCTTAAAATCACTGAAACCTAACCATAACCTTTTTATGAAGGAACTCTCATAATTTTGATAAACACCACAGTGTCGGGAGCTAGTAGTATGGCGTGGTTGCCACCTACCCGTGGTAATAGAGAGTCCCATCTACCACTCCCTCGTGAACTATCCTATTCGCCGAATGTCGTAGTTCGTGAACGGAATCTCGTGTATTTGCAAAATTTAAAAACTTTTGGAATTTGCGTAATCTAAAAACTTCCAGAATTTAAACGATCTAGAAATTTCTAAAATTTGAAAACTCTAGAAACTTCTAGAATTTGCAGAATATAAAAAACTTAAAAAATTTGAAAATTTGCACAATGTAGCAGCTTTTTAAATCAAGAATTGGTGAAATTTTAACTTCGAACCGAGAATAGATGATTTGGAACAGTCTCTTTGGGTTGCGGAAACCTAAAGAAAAGCTAATTTTAAGCCCACAAATTTTGCTCTTTTTAAAAAACGCAAATTATAATAATTGTTTTTTTTATTACGAGACAATTCAAGCATCTTTGGCGTCATTCCTAGACATAAAAGTTATTAATTTTTTCTAATTAGCAAGCAAGTCTTATATAATAACAAAATCATATATTTAACTTCATACGAGTTTCTTAATTCTTTAATAATTCTATTCATTAAAAAATTCATCGACGATGATTCAGCACCGACATTTCCATCGAAAAATTTATTTAAGACTAAAATGAACTAAAATAGTCACACTTAATGATGGCCCATAAAAATGACTTATTAAAAAAAATTTCTTCCGAGAATAAATAACTGAATTAAGCTCGCTCGATTAAAATTTATCTCCTAAAAATAAATACTTTTAAAAAACCGTTTTCAGAGCGGAGTGCAAACACCAGGCTCCTTAAGAAGGAAAATAAAAATCTGAAAACAGAAAACCCTCCCCCCTAATTTCATAAATTAAATAATACATGTAAATAAAAATAGTGAAGTGACTGGAGAAGTAAGACCATAGGTGAGCACGGTCCCGGCAGCTAGGGGAGGCGGAGGGGATAGCCGGGGTAAATCAAATTTTGAATTCTAGAAGGGGGTTCCAGGGGGGGTCCGGACCCCCCTAGCTTTTTAGAGGGAGTCAATCCGGGGTAAGAAATTTTGAAATCTAGAGAGGGGTCATGTGGTATCCAAAGCAAAACAGTTTTAAACCATAATTCAAAATAACTTTAATAATTGTACTTTTTATAGAATAATATTACAATTTATTGAATAAAAAGCGATATTCTGGTGTAAAAAGGGTGCAAAACATGAATATGTGTTAAAAATTCACGTTTTTGGAAGAAAATTTAGTATAAAAAAAGTACCTACCTAAAATTTCCCGAGGGGGGAGGGTCAGATTTTAAATTCTGGAGGGGGCAGGGGGGTCAGGGTTAAAAAATTCGGAAATTTGGGGAGAGGGGTCCCCCCCAGATTTTCGCCTGGGGGGGTCAAAAAATTTCAAGGCTAGGGGCGTGGACCCCACCCTGCCCCCCCTTTCTCATCTATGAGTAAGACCATCAATAGCCTCGCGGTTAAAGCAATCAATTAGACCCTCCTTTTGCAGTCACACAATGAATTTCCCCCTGACTTTGTAGTCAACGTAAATATTATATATAATGTTTCCTTTTTAAGTACATAACTAGAATGAACCCTGGGTGTTTATTCGGGAAAATACAGCATTTTTAAAAACCGGAATGCGAAAAAAAAGAAAATAAGAGCAAAACCGTTTAAATTTATTAACAAGGTTCAAAATGGCGAATATTTTTAAAATATTTTTTCAAGCGGGAGTGAGGGCTGAGGCATACATGGGCACGGGCGGGGGGTTGGGGTTAACCCCCCCCCCAAATTCTGAGAAGGGGGGTTTAACCCCCCCCACTCAGAAGTGGGGGGGGGAGAGAAAAGGTTAACCCCCCCCCCCCAATTTTGGAAAAATGAAGAAAAAAATGTCTTTAAAATGACTTCTAACTGCCTCCAAACTTAAGTTTTTAGTTCAAAATGAATGTTTTAAGCAATAAAAAGCTTAAAAACGCAATAAAAAGGGCTTTTTGACCTAAAATTAGCGTTTTTTTACCTATTTTTCCTTCAAAATCGAAAAACGATATGGGTAAAATGCACTCCAGAAAAAAAACGATATGGGTATTTTGCGTTTCTCGGATTTTAACCCCCCCCCCACTCCGGACCAACTTGCCCATGTATGGGCTGAGGGGGGCATCATCCGAATCCGACTATATTATACAGCTCTGTACACGAGCAGAAGAAACCAAAAAGCTCCCCGTCTCACCTTCGTTGATGCGTTGCTGAACCCGCAGAGGGGTTCCTCCGGCGTGCCTTTCATAAACAACACCACCTTTTGACTGTTCACCATATCGTCCAGTCGCTTTTTCAGCGCGGGATCCAGACCGGCGGCGGCGGCGCTGAAAAGGCGGAGACCGCCGCCCGGCCTAAACGCGGGCCTCAGAATGGAAGCCAGCAGCATCGTGTCCGCTTTGTTCCAAGTAAAAAGAAGGAAAAATTATGTTCTGCAATGTTGTTTATTAAAGTGACCTTATGTTTCAAACCAGAGTTTTTACTGTAAGGTCTGGATTTTACTAGAAAACCGTCGAGCGCAATTGAAATTCTGAAACTTTTTATTTTATTATATCGAATTCAGAGGCGTATATTATTGTTATAAAAAATAGGTGGGCAGCCTCCAACATTTGGAGGATACCCGAAGAATTTTTCAGCCGCCATAGGGGGAAAATTTTTGAAGGGCATAAAAAATTCAAAAAACAGACAGTTCTGCGCACGGTCTGTAAATGCTGCTCTCCCGGTTTAATAGTGGATGTGTCACCCAAAAATGAAAAAGTACTAACAAATTTAGTGCGCCATTTTCGACCTATTTTCACAAAATTTTTGCAGCCTATTTTTACGTACATTTCAGTTTTTGTTCTTCCCTGCTTACCTCCTTTCGTCTCATAAAATTGCCCTCATGCTCTCCCCCCGCCCAAAAAAACCCGCAAAGGGGGGGGGGGCAGTAAAATGATTTTTTTTTGTCAAAATAGTTGGTAGCTTAATTCAATATAGACGTCTTTTTTTCAAATCATCACAACATAGGTTTTAAATTTAGCAAAAATACGTTTGTTAATCAAAACCTGACGATATTGTTTAAGGTGATTTTTGAATTTAGTCTGACACCGATGATCTGGCTTCAGATAATTTATTGGTTTATGCAGACCTCTGCACTTCCTCCGGGTTTTATTGGGAGGGAATTCCAAAACGCTGGGGGGGGCACGGGGGGCAACTTTTTTGAAAGGAGGGGGGAACAAGCAGGGGAGAAAAAAGAAAAAGGGACAAAAACAAGCGAAAATAAGGTAAAAATAGGTCTAAAATGGCTTAAAATGCATTGAAATAGGTAAAAACTGCTAAATTTTCGCGATGATGGCGTCATAATAGGTCAAAAATGGCACCCAAATTGTAGGGTGCTTTTTCGGGGGGGGGGGGGGGCAGGGAGGGGTGCAATAAAACGGGGGGGGGGGCATTTGCAAACCGTGCACAGGTCTGTGATTTGATAATTATAACGCAACATTTCTAATTTTTTAGAAGACTTAGTTTAAAAAATTTAGGTGAGCAAATCTACATAACGGTACGGGTTGATTTATCAAATGTTTTATAAGTTTAAAGAGTGTCATGTTAACTAGACAGTGAAAAATCGTCTGAATCAACCACGCTACTAGCGAAATATGCTGGCCTGATATTTTTTTCAGACCCTTTATTGTTTTTTTAACGACAACAGTTGTTTTTAGTTTAGTTCTGTACGAACACGAAACACCACTAAGCAGAACTGAAGATTTGCTAAAATGTTATAATTAGTTGATATTGATTCTGACATAACAGTATAGCAATACGTAACTGAACGAAGTAA
>JASAMX010007784.1:0-12105 GCA_030248175.1 Microlaimidae sp. YZB2_3 | reverse complement strand
CGGGGCCGGGGCCGGGGTAGAGAAAACTGCGTTCGCCGGGGTAAAAAAAAGTGCCGGGGCAAGCCGGGGCCGGGGCCCCGGTCGATCGCTAGTTTAATCTGATATTTTTTTAATTAATCTAGATTTATTCTCCCAGGCTTTGGGGTGTTTTTCATCAATAATTTCATTTCATTTTTCTACAGCATTTCGTTGCAAAATCATCTGTAGCCGCACTCATAAAGCCCGATTAACCAAGGATTAACCAAAGATTAAGTATGGACGTCTTTTTTTCGGATTAAAAAGCTAATAAAATCTGACTTTAAGCGCGGTTTTTCAACTCATGTTTTATGACGACATTTTTTTAAGGTTAAGCCTATGCGTTCCTAAGCCTAAGCGAAGCCTTAAAACAACCTAACTTTGACAGTTTAGAAGAAAGTTTAGGTTGTTTTAGGCTTTGCTTAGGCTTAGTAACGCGTAAACTTAACCTTAAAAAAAGTCAAGTAAAAAAAGTCGAGTAAAACCGAGTTTATATTTATAACACATTTTTGTAAATTTTAAAGTTAGAAAAATAAACTTTAGTTAAAACCGTCTTATTATAAGATTTTTTACTTTAAAGCCTTAGTTCCTAAATGGCGGCAGTTTGGCGGCGGTTTGGCCGAAATTTGGCGACAGTTTTGGCGGCGCACATCCAACACGTGATTGTTGATTGGTTCCAATCTATCTGTACTGCTTTTGTGAACTTCGACTTACCTTTGTGGAACAGAAACCTTTGCAAAAAAATAATTATACATATGCATGCACAGCACACATATGCATGCAATTGCATACACACATACAGACATTCATATACATGCAAACACACATATTGGGAAATAATTAATGTTATTTGTAAAAATACCTAATAATATGTTATGACTTAGTTTTTATATTTCTCGATTGATTAACTTTATGAATTTAATGACTTTAAAGAAATTTTCTTTTGAAAAGAAGAGCTGTTGTTTAATGGATGGTGTTGAAGAACTCCATACAGATTGGCGGATGGTCTGGGTGAGAGTGCAATAATGTAACATGTGACATATTGTTTTAATATGGTGAGCGCATTAGCATATTTCGGAAGGTGTTTTCCAGTTTTTGTTAAAAATTGTTTAGTAGGGAAGCATTTTAAGCGCAATTTTAATATCATGACTGGTTTTTTCTTGAAAGTAAGAAGATTGGGTCTTTTTTTTCTTTGTCCTGTAAGAAAAGCTTCAGCAAGCAATTTCGCAGCTTTGGATGTGTCCCCTTTAATAATGGCTTTCACCTCCTTATTGATTCCTTGTTTAAAACAGGATTTAACGCCTTCAAAATGCATAGATAAGTTGGTTGACGTCAGTAGCCATTCTTTGCTAAGAAATCAGCTTTTTTCATTTCCAGTTATTCCCACATGTCCACAAACAAATTGTAGCACAATATGCTGTATTGGGTTTTCTTTGTTTTGAATCAGGTTAAGCAAATGTTGATGCAATTTGCTGCAAGTGTTTCAACAGTTTTAAGAGAGCAAGGTGTTTGTTTAATTTTAGTTATAGATGTTGGAATATCTGAAAAAATTTGGTGGATTGTCTATTTGCATACGGTAAAAGCTTTGCTGAATTTTATTAGTTGATTATTTGATCGCCTTCATTTTAAGGATCACTTATGTTCCAAATTAGATCTTTATTTTGGGAGCATGCAAAAATTTCTCGATGATTATAGTAGCCGCAAATTCCTATGCCAGTATATTTGGAGTTAAATTTAGAAGCGTCTGTGAAAATATATAGCCAAGAGTTAGAATTATAGGTAAATAGCAGTTTGAATTCGGTTCTAATGGCAGTTGTTGCCACTTAAAGATTTTCAGGGAATATATTGGAGATATGTGTACAAGGTGGAAGAGGAAGAGGAGTTTTATGATTCAGTCCTGGTGCTAGTTCTGCAGTAGAAAGGTCTCCATACCAATAGCTTCATTTCTTTTGTATACGACATTTCTTTTCTTGATATGATTATCATCATATGATTTCAAAGCAAGGTAGGTAGTGGGCAATCTATTAGCTTTATGAACTAAAGGTAAACCCAACGTGGCTGCAACAGTTGTTCGTTAGATTAAAAAATGCCTCACATTAAGTAACCAATCAAATCACGAGAATCTTACACCACTTTATCAACCAATTAGATTCAATTTAATATGGTATTTCATCGAATCTAATTGGCTGATAAATTGACTTCAGATTCTCGTGATTTGAGTGATTACTTAATGGGGGGCATTTTTTAATCCAGCGAACAACTGTTGCAGCTACGTTGGGTTTACCTTTAGTTCTGCACTTTTTCTTTTTAGACTAAGTCTAATAGGGCTTATATTTGTTTAAACTTGGAGTGCTTGGATTTGGGCACCAGTAATTATTCTCATTCCTTCATTTTTCTGTTGTTGTAGGGTATTGAGTTCGTTTTGGCTAGGAGATGCTGTCCAACTTCCTGTTGCATAAAGCACAAGTTATAACAGGTTTAAGAAGCGATAAGTATAATTTGCGAAGTTGACTAAAAGTCAGTCCCCAATTATGACCAGCAAGGTGTCCTAGAGCTTTGAGACGATTCTGCCATTTGTTTTTGGTCTTTTTGTATATGGATATTCAAATTCATGCGCTAATCAAAAATTACACTTTGATAATATTGTAACAAATGTTTTAAAATTTTTTTCTAAATAAATTGCAGAGCAATTTATTGTTGGTTGTCAAGCAGACAACCAACATCCCCTCATAGAAACCCCACAAACAAAGCAGACCGGTTTTAATTGGTTGCAGAAACGGAACCAGTTCCCAGCGCCATCTGCTTCAACCGCGCGGAAAACGGCGAAAACAACAGAGTACTTTTTTTAATTCTTGTTACTGATGACAAAATTAATTCAAAGTTTTATCAACAATACATAATATTCTCTATATATATTATGTATTCTTGATTTATTTATTAAAAAATAATAATAAGCGTCGGTAGAGCGGGAGCGCCACGCGCCGGTAATCATCGGTGGTGCGGGGTGCCATACTGCAATTTAACTCAGGGCACCGCGCCAACTATACTTAGAGAACGTGAGTAAATTTTGTAATTCATGTTCATCATCTTCTTATTATTTGGCGCACGGCATCGCGCCAACTATATTTAGAGAACGTACGTAAACTTTGTATGGAGCGCAACTGCACCGTATTAACTATAATTAAACAACGTGGGTAAATTTTGTAATTTAAATTCATCTTCTTCTTATTATTATTTTTTAATTAAAGAAGTATATCTCGGCAACGGAATGATTATAAACATATGTCATTGCGCAGCTAAAACTATAGTTTATTAGGCTATTTTTTTAATTTAATTCAAAAAAAGTGGTAGACTAGCCTTGAAAAATGCTCTAAGCATAGAGCAGGAAAAAGGGGCGATTTTTCCCCGGCCGTATGTTTAGACAGAAAAGATGTGGACTAGTCTGAGATGGACATTATGTGGACTATAGAAAATTTGCATTTGGTTTGGGCAGCTGCTCACTAAATAAAAATTTCTACCATATGATAATGATTTGTTTATACATTGATCTAATCACACAGCATTGTTGCATGTTTTTTAGTTTGATGAAATGTCAACTTAAAAATCATACTCACAGCAATCTTTGACAAGCGCGAAATCGCCATTTTTTCAATTAGAAGGTTATATTTGTATGTGTAAAAAACAACTATAAATGTGAAAAAGTGGCGATTCCCCGCTTGTCAAAGATTGCTGTGAGTATGATTTTTTATATTGATATTTCATCAAACTAAAAAACATGCAACAATGCTGCGTGATTAGATCAATGTATAAACAAATCATTATCATATGGTAGAAATTTTTATTTGGTGAGCAGCTGACCAAACCAAATGCAAATTTCCTATAGTCCACATAATGTCCATTTCAGCCTAGTCCACATCTTTTCTGTCTAAACATACGCCCGGGGAAAAATCGCCCCTTTTCCCTGCTCTATGCTTAGAGCATTTTTCAAGGCTAGTCTACCACTTTTTTGAATTAAATTAAAAAAATAGCCTAATAAACTATAGTTTTAGCTGCGCAATAACATATGTTTATAATCACTCCATTGCCGAGATATACTTTTTTAATTAAAAAATAATAAGAAGAAGAAGATGAATTTAAATTACAAAATTTACCCACGTTGTTTAATTATAGTTAGTGCGGTGCAGTTGCGCTCCGTACAAAGTTTACGTACGTTCTCTAAATATAGTTGGCGCGATGCCGTGCGCCAAATAATAAGAAGATGATGAACATGAATTACAAAATTTACTCACGTTCTCTAAGTATAGTTGGCACGGTGCCGTGAGTTAAATTGCAGTATGGCACCCCGCACCACCGATGATTACCGGCGCGTGGCGCTCCCGCTCCACCGACGCTTATTATTATTTTTTAATAAATAAATCAAGAATACATAATATATATAGAGAATATTATGTATTCTTGATAAAACTTTGAATTAATTTTGTCATCAGTAATGCAAGAATTAAAAAAAGTACTCTGTTGTTTTCGCCGTTTTCCGCGCGGTTGAAGCAGATGGCGCTGGGAACTGGTTCTGTTTCTGCAACCAATTAAAACCGGTCTGCTTTGTTTGTGCGGTTTCTATGAGGGGATGTTGGTTGTCTGCTCTGTACAATCCTTATTGTTGCCAAAAGGCTGTTATTGTGCGGTTGATATTTTTATTTGTCTATTTTTCAAATTTTTTATTTTGATCAATAAATCGATAACAAGGACCTAAATGAAAAAAAAATGATTCCTAAGAAAGTTGCGTAGTTCCTTCTTCTTTCTAATGGGCCCATGTTCATTTTTGATCAATCAGTAACGAATGAGAAATATCGCTTTTAAGTATGGAGCGTTGGAATAATAATAATAATAAGAAGAAGAAGAAAAAGAAGAGGAAGAAGAAGGTTCTGAATTTCAAAATTTACCCACGTTCTCTAATAATGGTTGGCGCGGCGCCGCGGGGCTAAATCGCCCAGTGGCGCTCACGCGCCACCCATCATTATGCTGCACTGGCCCCTATTAGTAGTGAATGCTAATCTTGTGCAAAATGATATGAGCAGCAATTTGCATTTTATATGGAAAGATTGGATTTCTACACAAACAAACTGCAAAGTTTTTTTGATCAAATTCAGCAGACTAAAAGGTTGGAATTTGAATTGCTACGGAGTTAAATTTTCAATACATTTAATATAAATTACAGAGACCGAATGAGTTAACCCGCCGTCAATACGTTATTCTTTAAATGATAATAACTAAGTGCTCAGTTCTTTTATTGAGTTACATATTTTTACTGAATATAATTATATAGTATAAGCAAAAATATATAATATACCAAAAAATGTGCATCTTCAATATAAAAAAGTAAGTAAAAGTAGGCCATTACAATCAGCCTCTCCGTTTAAATGGCACCCTTCATTCCAATGGCATAGTAGTCATTTTAATTCAGCGAATTAAAATGGAGAGAAAGCCATTATAATATTTATTTAGTATTTATTGATTTAATTTTACTTCATATATACTCCCAAGTGTAATACTGTCTGGGCCGCATGAGTTTTCACATGTCATACAGTATTACACCGACATGGGAAAACGCATGCGGTATTACTGTAACTATATTAATTTTGCTGTGTATTACAATTAAAATGAATAAAGCTGTACGGTAGCAATATGCAGATTTTATTCACAGATACAGTGTATTACCTAGAATATTTTATATCGCAAAAATTTGCAGATTGCTATTGTACAGCTTTAACCATTTCAATTTGCTCGCTCACTGACCACTAATCACGCCCAAAAAATAGGTTTGACCGTAGTACAACCTAGGTCATATACAAAAGGTTTATCGCGGTAGACTTTACGTACAACAATGGTCATACAAAAATACCACCATCCTGAGATTAAAGAGAAACCTTGAAACCTTTAATCCTTTGTCGTTTGAAGGTTTCACGATTCTGATGGGGAAAAAGGTCATCACGGAAGATTTGGTTGTGTTAGATCCTAAAGCCTGTTCAAAAGGGTCGTCTGGCGAAAGAAGTTGCGTTAGATCCTAAACACTCTCGCAGGATACTGAGAGTCGCGTTGGCGTTTCCGTTAATTTAGAAAAAGTGTTATAGACTAGTTCGGAATAAGCGTCTTTTACTGTACGAGGGAGGGTACAAAAAGAAAAAAAATAAAATTTGAAGAAATCTTAGCTTTCTTAGTTTCTTAAGTTTAAATCTATACTTCATAAAAATTGCTAGACGATGATATGTTTCACTACGTTGAAGTGCTGTAATATATCAGTTTGTGCTAAATAAATTTTGTTTTTTAATTAAACGTCACAATAGTTTAAAATCACCACTGAAATAGTATTATCCTGAACAGTGATTTCAAATTAGTAAAAATAAAGATGAAATTTGTGCTTTTAAACTAATTTTAAACCTACATAGTTTTTTTTAATGTTTGGCTTGTAAAACTATTCAAAACCTAAAAATTAATTTTAAAAAGTCCATTCCAAACTTTTAAATTAAGCATTTTCTGTAATTGAAACATTAAAAAACTGGGAAACAAGCGCGCCAGCAGCGCCGTACCTACGAAGCGGCAAAAAATTAAAAATCCCCAAAAACTGCTTTTGCTTTTGCAATATTTAAAAAGTATTTAAGAAATTTTGAAGAGAAGGGGTCGAGATTTTAAACCAATAAATATTTGAAATATTTTAAACCGTAAAATGTACTAGTCGCTCGCTGTTTCTCAATTTTCCCTCTACATATGATTGGCGCTAGTAGTTATGTACCCTCTTCCTAACACTAAAAAACCCTTATTCCAAACTACTCTATACTGAATTAATTTACTAATGTTGATTGTTCTTTCAAATCTAAAGTGTCTATTTGATTGCTATTTGGTGTTATGTGTTTTCATTTCAAAGCATTGTGAATCAAATATTTATTAACTCGTTAAATCTTATGTTCTTGAATACAACGCGGATAATTACAGTGGCGCCAATTATAGGTCATAATCTGTCTGGCGCACTGTGTTTTAATCCAGGGAAAAATTTCCATGTAAAATAAAAAAAGCAAAACCTGCGGATTAACGGATTAGCGTAACGGAACACGCTTCACGATGATGGGGAAACCAAATTTTCCAGGATACTTCCTGTATAACTGTAAAGTTTTAAGGGTCATATTAATATCCCACTTAAAAATTTGAAAATTAATTCGAATGAATAATCAAAACGATTTTGGAGCGGCTAAAGACTTTTTTTGCTTATCAAAGCGAAATACTCACCCGCTCATCAATTTCCCAAGCCCAAGATTTAATGGAACAATATTAGAATTCCAGTATAAATCAACTTTACAAGGCAACAAAACTGTTTACAGGTATGTTTTGAAATTTTTGTTTTTAAAACTTTTTGTTGTGATTATCATATACTGAAAAACTATCATATATCTCATATATCATGTACTGAAAAATATCATATAACAGTTGCCAAAACATTATACCTGGAATAAGTTTTTAAAATAGCATTATTAATTTACTACTTTTCAGAATTGAACCAAATTTAAAATATAAGTTTTTGGTACCCTATATAGCATGATTAGCAGATTTTCATAAACCAGTAGATATGTTGAACTAAACTTTTGAGGTACCGGTATTTTAAATATTTAAATCAATTTTAGATGCAAAAACTGTTTTGCCTTGCGAAAAGCGGATAGAACGCTACCGATCGTTCCTACAATTACAAATGATGAAGGTAGAATTGTCACAAACCCAGAACAACTCGCAAATGGCGATGATTTTTGCCAGAATCTTCAAAAAAACGAAGAACAAGCCAATGTTTTGCAAGTTATGCGTCGTGAGTTAAAGCGAACAAAAGAAGAAGGAATTCAGGGTCGGGCCGCTTTTAATGATGCTGTAAACAACATTCGTATTGAATTTCCGCAGCTAGATGGTAACCAAGTGCAACAAGTGAAAGACCAGCTTCCAGGCTTTAATCAATTCAAGACTTCTTTTGCAAGGGCCCGTCGAGCACTGATCACCGAAGACGTCGAAATTCTTGTTTTTGCCACAGAACTTTCGCAGCTTATTTCAGAAATTTTTGGTTGGTGGGCTGGAGAATTCCTCTTTGGAATAATTTTGATAATTGGGGGCCTAGAACCACGAATCACGCTGAAGGCTATCATAATGGTCTTGTCCACCGATTTCTTTTTTGCCGCCACCCTAATTTAGCTGAATTTTGTTTATTTGCTACAACGCCTACATAACATAAATGCTCAAGATATTTGAAAATTATTGGCTTTTAATCCTGCGCGTCCGCCCAGAACTCGCGGCCTTCGCTATGTGGCCATGGACGAGCGCCAAGCGAAACTTGAACTTCAAAATAGGGCTTTGCCTATTGAAGTTACAATTCTACACCACTACCTTGATCACATCAGCCATCTTCTTGGCTTAAAGTAAACGTTGGTTTTAGAAACACTGGTAGATGAATTCTAGCTATTGCGCAAATATGATTTTCCGTTTATAAAGACGTTTTGAAATTTACATTTAGTTTAAAATTAAAAGCAAAAGATTTAAACCTATTTTAAAAAATTTTTGTAAAATGAAAAAAACAACATTTTTTGTTCTAATAAATTTTAATAATTATTCTACGTTTAATACTTTATTTATTTGTATTTATCACGCTTTTTTTGTAAAATAAATCATTAAAATTAAAATTTAATTTTAACATTTTGTAAATTAAATTTGTAAATAATGTAAGTTTGTAAATTTGTAAGCATTTAGCATTAGAAATTAAAAGCTTGTCTCTATTTTTTGAAAATTGCTAACGAAAGTTTGCGTAATAAATAAACGGCAGCGCGACATTCAGCATCCCCCAGGAGTCTTTAGGATCTAACGCAACTTCTTTCGCCAGACGCCCCTTTTTAGCGCGCTATAGGATCTAACGCCTCGTCTGTCACGGAAATGGGTTACATAAAAAAATAATCATGTGATACCCAATAAAAACAAATTTATCATGATTGATTATAATCAATTTATAATAACCATGATTTTCAACCAACTTTTTTATCAGTAAACGTAAATGTTTCAATTTGTGATGATCATATGAATCCCCATTTTTTATTTATTTAATAAATCAACTTATTGCCTATAGACTAGTTCGGAATAAGGGTTTTTTAGTGTTAGGAAGAGGGTACAATAACTACTAGCGCCAATCATATGTAGAGGAAAAATTGAGAAACAGTGAGCGACTAGTACATTTTACGGTTTAAAATATTTCAAATATTCATTGGTTTAAAATCTCGACCCCTTCTCTTCAAAATTTCTTAATTTTTTTTTAAATATTGCAAAAGCAAAAGCAGTTTTTGGGGTTTTTTAGCTTTTTGCCGCTTTGTAGGTACGGCGCTGTTGTAGGTAACAGCGTCGAGCTGTTATTATTTATTTTTGCGACCTGTCGTCCGGCCGATTGATAACACCAATAACAAGACAGCAGAAAGAATTAGAACTGCTGGTTTTATTGTAGAATTTTTGTAGTGGCTTTTGATTTTGTACATTTATTATTTAGCAAATATTACTGTAGACTTTGTTATTTGTGTTATCAAACGGCCGGACGGCAGGTCGCACAAATAAACAATAACAGGACGACAGGTCGCGCAACGCTGTTCAACAATGGCCTTAAAAGAGTATTTAGCCAAATATTCCTGTGGCTTAGGTAGCTCAGTGGCAGAGCGTTCCCACGATGAGGGAAGGGTCACCGGTTCAAGCCTAGCACCAAGCCCCAATTTTTCAATTTAATTGGAAAAGTGGGTCTTGAAGCAAAGTCTACAGTAATATTTGCTACATAATAACTTTAAAAAGTGTATTTGGAAAACAAACGCATAAAAAATAAAAAAAATATTATGCTTCTTTCATTTCACTTTTAAAAAAATCTATAGAAAAGCATTGTCTATAGACTAAAAATGAATTCTATCAGAGTGAAAATGACTAGGTGGTAAAGTAACCACTCGTTCTTCGAGAAAATATCACATGGAGAGAAACAACTGACGCAACTTAATAATAATTGGTTAAATTATATCTAAAAACTTTTTTTTATTATTTTTATTCTCAAGCGTTCATTCTTTATTTTTTCCTGACCGCAAGCGGTTACGCCCTGAATTTCAGCCTGAAGTTTTGCTTATTAGTTCTCTATTTCAATTTTTTAACGGTGGAATACTGGAATCTGAAGATTTATTGTTTTTTTGATTATTGATAAACTTATACAGACTGAACCTTGGGGCACCTCTGAAATGACGTTTGAATAGTCGGAACTTGCATTACCTAATACTACTCGTTGTTTACGATTGTCTAAGAAAGCAGACTTGTTTTTCCACAAACTTATTAACTTCGGTCTTAAATTTTTTATTTAGTTTATTATATTCCGCTCTAATGACAGGATGCATGCGCTTTTTCCACATTCGCTTTTTTACGAAGTATGTTTAAGCTGACAATTCTGGTACATACGATGAATAAAACTTTGTAAGCTATTTTTTTATGTTGCTTGGTGTTTAATTTGCTTAAATTTGTTATTTAGTGTATTTAAAAGTCAAATATTTACGTTATCCACCATTTTAACTTTTTTTTTGTTGAACCTGCCTAAGGTTACCGTGACGCCTCAATTGAGACGCAGGTTTAACTAAATTTCAGAATAGGTCTAGTGACTTGTAAATTGCCTGCACTTTTTTTCTGACAAGTATGGTTAAAAAGGAAGACTTAGAAAAAGAGAACGACTGTTTGAAGCAACAAATAGATGAATTACAAAAAGAGAAATATATTCGGCAAAAAGAATAGGTGGAAATGTCAATTGACGAATTGGAAGCTAGTCAGCAACTTGGTCCTGATCTCATCAGCCAAATTTGCAAAGAGATGTTTAGTAGGCTCTTTCCAATAATTCTGGCTCGGATGGAGAAAATCGAAGCGGAGAAGGAGCATTCCAAAATGCTTGTGGTTTCAGGATTGGAAGAATCTCCGACCCCAGAAAAAAAGCAGGAAGCGATTGAACACATCGTTGAGACGCTTAACAATGGAGCTGAAAAAATAACAATCTACAAACATTTTCGTTTAGGTAGAAGTAATCCTAATTATCCTAGATTAGTTAAAATTAGATTAGCTTCAAAACGGATTGGAAACAATTCGGTTCGATCCGCAGGAAATTTTAAAAATGATGACCGCTATAAAAAGGTGTTTGTTAGACCCTCGCTGACTGATGAACAAAGGGAAAAACAACAAAAGTTGCTCAATTACAGAAAAAAAACAATAGAGGGTAATGATAAGCGTATGATTATTCGTTACACTGACAATGGAAACCCTTACATTTTTGATTTGGATTTGAGAAAGGAAATCAAGTTTTTGGATTCCAAATAAGACAGTGTGCGAGTCGATCGCTCAAACACTTATTGTAGTAACCTAGTAACTTTATGTTTTAATGCAAGAAGTTTAAAAAACTCGTTATCGGAATTTGAATGCTTGATTTCCGGTCAGGATTTTGTTTATGGTAATTGTAATATTTTCATGGTGACAGAGACATGGTTTAATGAAACTATAACATATAAAATGGTTGATAAGTGGGAAAATTAGAACATTTTTTGAGTTGATCGAAATAACTCAGAAGGCGGAGGCATGTGTATTCTTTCAAAAAACAGTTTAAATGGAATTCAAGTAAATATTGATACTGAGAAATATAAAAATATGGAAGTCGTAGCAGTTGATTTTTCCTTCTTTAAGTCAAAAGTGAGATTTGTTTGTGTGTATCGTAGGCCACTATCTTCAAGATTAGACGATCAAAATTATTTTCAACTTTTAAGAGACTTGACAGATAATTTTCACGGTTCTTTAATTTTAGGTGGGGACTTTAATCTCCCCATCATAGATTGGTCAATTCCAAAGGTAAAATCCAATAATCAAAATGAACATGAATGGTTTTTATTTTTTCAGGAGCTTGGTTTAATGCAATTTGTACGAAATCCGACTAGAAAACATAATTATCTTGACTTGATTTTTGAAATGACTCAGAAATATTAAATTCTATTGAAGTTTTACCTAGTTTTTCATCATCAGATCACGACG
>JASAMX010007782.1:0-57397 GCA_030248175.1 Microlaimidae sp. YZB2_3 | reverse complement strand
TGTACATAATTACACAATAATATCCACACTGAGAGATTTGTTTGTTCATCCAATATGATTTAAGTGGCATAAGCAATATTATATTTGTATTTGTGGCACTCTGGTCACACTCTGGTGCAGCTGTGCGTGAGAAAAGCTAGAACAACGTGTTAAAGTTCTAAAAATATATTTTGAACTTATAATCTTAGTTATATTATATAGTTTATCTTAAGATGGGACGAGGTTTTTAGAGCCGTAAGTGGAAAATTCGGAATTTGGGGAATTTAAAGGAGCTTGAAGCTGCGAACAATGATTCTTTATTGCCTTTAAACAAAACATGGTTTGGTCTTAGATTAAAGTTTTACTTAGGCTAAGGAATAGGCTTATGCAATTTTTACTTTCGACTTCGAGTTCCCAACTTTCGACTCCGAGTTCCCTATTTTTGGCTCCAACTTCCAGTTCCAAGCTCCTTCGGCTCCACTGACCCAAAATTCTTGAAATCTGTCCGTCGGTTTATGTTTTTGCTTTAAGTTAGTATGTTTTCTGCGTTTTTTCGTTTTGTGTTAGTTTAGGTGTGATTAATGTGTTTGGGTGTATTATTTTATTATTTTTCTCATATATTTAAATTTCGATATTACAAAACACAAGTTGTAGTTGCATACTTTTAAGTGAATATTTTATATATTTTTTTTTTAATTTATCGACGTTCGCTTATGTATACTATCTGTCCACTTGGTTTCTCTTATATAATTTTTTTTCTACAAGTAACTTAATTTGCAATTTTACCTTAAATCACCGGAAGTTACTCCTCACAAACTTAACGAAGTGTGTTTGATTTTTTTTATTATAGAACACACAAGAAATGTTTTTTTTATAAAGTACATCGTAATTAAGAGTCTCGATTCAATTTAGGTACTTTAACCGTAGTAAACCTTTATTGCACCCTCTTTTTTGCGTCAAAAAACAACGACAAAAACGCGACTTAGTTTTTTGCGCATAATATTTTTTCTGCAACCGAATTTAAACAAACGTCTATCATATAACTAATAAATTAAATTTAAGTAAACTTAAAACTAGAAGCCACAAGAGCTGACTTGATAGAGAAGGAACAACCGCCCTTCACCCAAAAGTATGGCGCAAAGAAGGTACACAATTATTATTTAATAAAAATATTGTTTTTTTAAAAAAAAATCGACTAAACAAATCTACATGGTACTAACTTTTTTAATTTGGGTAGCGATCACCTTTATACTGTCCTGGCGGTTTGATGCTGAGATAAATAGGCATATACCTATTCATTATTATCTTATGTTGATTTGATTTAAATTTTTCTTTTAATATATGCAACTATGTTTTTGCATAATTTTTGATACGTAAACAAAATGAAAATATTCAAACATAGTCCATTCATCGAAGAAATTAAATTTCAAATTAAATAAGTCTTTTTAATATTTCTCCTCCTTTAATTTTTCTTCTAATGAACAAATTGAAGTTTAAGTTAAATTCATATTAACATTAAAAACCTTCATTTTAACTAAATCAAAACAAAGGTATTGGTTTTGAAGTGTGATAGATATGCTTAGTGTTTTTCTAATGAATGGTTTCAAACATTTAGTAAATTCAATCTTGCCGTAGGTGCAGCCATTTATTCATTTATCTATGTCTCTCAAGAATCTGAAGTTTCAAATTCACCAGCTGTGTCGCCAGACCTACTAAAAAAAGGCGTTCAAGCTGATTTTTTTAAATTGCACGTCTACATATTTTCGTTTAAATTGAACGCCGTCTAATCAATATTTTTGCATATGATAATTATTTATTTTATTTAGTAGTTTTTACCGATTTAAAAGGGTACAAATTAATTAAACTGTTCATTTAGATAGACCTGAAGTGATTTAAATTTTTTATTTAAACGGTTAGTATGGCTTTGTTCAAGTCCCAAGAACTTTAATTAGAAAAAACAAAAAGTTGTAACCGGTGCCCCGAAACATTCGTCTATTTGCGATTATACGACTCACATTTATTAATAAAACATAAAGCTATTATAACGCAATTAAAATCTGCCCAGCATCAAACCGATAACGGACGCATCGGTTTAGCTGCGAATTACAAAGTAAAGTGATAAGTGCTGACAGTTGGTGACTGGGTGTGCCCGTCTTTCGCGCAACTGTGTGCTTCTGATGCAAAGCTATTTGGGCGTTTCCGGTTCCGAGGCTTCTTCCGGACGGGGAGATGGGGGGATCAGCGGGCCCGGCTCTCCATGTTGATTGCTCTTGATGCTGAGGTGTTTCGGGCATGAATGTGTTTTATTTCAGTCGCCAGACTGAATTTAAGCATTTCGCAGATTAGTAACTTGAAACTTAACGGTACCACACCGTGTCATCCGCAAACTGATCGCGCGCCGATTGCCCAAACCGGCCAAACAACGCAGCCTAAGTTGTATGAAAATTTTAGGAAATCAGAAACTATTTAATTGATTTTGACAAAATTTTAGCCGACGGAAGAATTTCCTGCATAGTCTGCCGAACTTTTTAATTATGATGTGCTCACTTTTGGAGTTCGCAGTTGTTTTTTTTTTTGTTTATAAAATACAACGACGAGATAATTTAAATAAGCGGTGTGGTGGGTGAATTAAAACGTAACAAGAATGAAATAAGGATTTTTCAACAAAAAAAATCGCAACACATTACAAATAACAACTCATATGTTCAATATTTTGAAAAAAACATTTTGACTTCTAATATAGGATGTAGATATAATTTTGACATAAAAGGTAACGTTCACTACTGTTTTTATCTTTAATCTGTACATTCTTTATTTAAATACAATCATTTATTAGCAGTAGATTATTTAAAGTTTATTACTTTGGTTCTTTATAGTAATCTAAGGAATTATTTTTAGCATAGAACTTTTCTCTCTTAATCTCCAGAAAGATATTACCCTGGTTTCATATAAGTCTTTTTGCCTAATACCTAACATTAACTTTCAGGTTTTTTCCTCATTTCTGGATTTGAAAAGAAATATACTTCTTAAATAGAACAGTTTGAAGGGATCAAGAAGATTAATTTTTTTCCTTATATTAGTCGTTACCAGCAATATTAAGTGTTAAAACAATATTACGCTTTTACAATAAAATGCACTTTGTTTTTTTTTTAAAAATAAAATTCCTTATGTCTAAAAGGCTCATCCAGTTATGGCATGTAATTACATTAATTAGAGCGTAACCTTATTAGGACCATAGGGTGCCAATTAAGACACGTCCTAATTAGAGCCTTGGAAAAAAGTCACTATAACTATCTTCTCTTAAAATTACTTTATAGATTATTGATTTTGTAAATGAAGAATTAAATATTTCTTGTTTTACAACATTCACAAGATTGAAAATTCTTGGCTACTAAATTTTACAAAAAACTTCAACATTTCTTTTCTTTACAAAAAAATATAAATGAACAAATGTTTTCTTGGAAATTTTTTTCCAAGAACCCTTATTTAGGGCTGCAGAACAAACTTTTTAAATGTGTGGTATAGGCACCTTGCACTGGAACTCGGTTTATACATAAAGTATGCAATATACATAAGTGTCACCATAATGGATAATTACCGTATCTCCTACTTATCTTTCGTAGTATGCAGATCTTTCGTAGTCGGAGTATCGAAAGCGCGCGAAATTTCGATAGGTTGATCTGCATACTACGAAAGATAAGTAGGAGATACGGTAATTATCCATTATGGTGACGCTTATGTTTATTGCATACTTCATGTATAAACCGAGGACCAGTGCAAGGTGCCTATAGAGTGAAATTTTTTGCCCTTGATTTTTGCTTATTTTTTGCCAAAACCTTACTCTGTGCCCTAAAACATTGTAAATTTTTTTTGTCTAAATCTTAAACAGTTCGTAAGATATATGACCCTCTAAAAATGTTTAAAATAGGCTTTTATTTAGAACATTCTATACTTAAAAATTTTTTTATTTTGCTGCGAAAAATTTTGTTAAAAAGTAAAGAAAAAGAACAGACGTACTGTACTTTTAATTTTATTTTAATTTCCTCATTGAAAATTTTAACATAATAATTTTCGAGATATATATCTGATTGAAAAAAAAACTTGTGATTTTTATTCTATTTTTCGTGAAACATGGAAAGCGAAAAACAGTCGGAAAACATCTGGGGCCATTCCACTAACCGCACGTTAACAAAGCCGGTTGTTAAAAAAAGCTTTTACTGCTTATTTGCTTTCTTTTTCATGTAAAATTAAAAAAAAAATTTCGGTTTAAATTGAAAAACATAATATTTTAACAATAAAATGAATATTTATTTTAAATACAAGCTATTAAAAATTATTTGAATATTAAAACCGTTTCGTTTGAATTAAATCAATTTATTATATTTTCAAATATTTGTGTTGAAAAATTATTTTTTGATTAACTAGAACAAATGTTTATTAAAACTAAAGAATATTGTTATAAAATTATTAGAAAAAACCTTAAAAATAAGATCTTTTTAATATTCAGCTAACTTAGCTGGTAGTGTACACGTTAGTGGACTGGCCCCTGTTGTTTTGGAAAATAAGCGTCTGTTGTGTTAAAAATTTTGTGAAAATAAACAATTTTAGAATAAGTAAATTTCATTTTTTTAATTTTTTAAATTAAAATTTTTTAACATAGCCACAACAAAAAAATTAAATTCAATATTTTTTCTAATATTAACCAAGTTATTAACCGGTTTTCTGTATTCTACGTTTTACAAGAAATGGGGTAAAATTGTTTGTTTTTGACTATCTCGACAAAATTTTTGTTAAGATCACGATGTCAAACAAAACTAAAAATATGCTTGTTATTTTTCAAATTTTTTGTGACAAAGGTTTTTTTTAAAAATAAAAAATTAATTCTTCAAGTACAAAATGTTTTAAGTAATCACATTTTAGCCATTTTTGAACCGTAAAAAATATTTGGACAAAAAAACTTACAAGATTTTGGGGCACAGGTTATTTGTTTCACAAAAAAATCATCAAACCCAAAAACAAAAAATTTAAGTCGCACCTTTGAAGTTAACTTATCTTTATTTAGGTTATCTGTCTACGTGTTTATTTTCTGTTTTTTGGTACATGGAAACAAAGTGCAATGTTTTCTGTCTTTGACGAAAAAATTTAGTTTTTCTATTAATGGCATTATTTTTTTATAAAATGGTTGCAACACTGCGTATGACGATATCAATGGTTTAAAATAATGCTTTAAATAAACGCAGGAATAAAAAAAATTATTTCAAAATAGGCAATAAGCGAATATAGACATATTATAAACAACATGCTAATTTAGCACGTTAAGTGGTTATAGTAAAGCGGCCACTGGATGGTTTACATTATTATTGACGCTTTGTGAATTTTCAAACTGAAAACCGCGTCTAAAATGCGTAAAAAACGCGCCACTACCGCTCAGTGTTAAATTTTTGCCGCAACACTTGTCCGCCCCTTTGTCCGGAAGCACTTTTAAAACTTAGACGTGAAACGCAATATACACTCCACGTCTAAACTACAACAATCGCAAAGTGTTACATAAATTATAGGCAGGCATTATCGCAGTTTTCGTATAGTTGTAATTTTCAGTAGTGTTTTATTTTTGTGTTAACCAGTTTTATTGCAATTTTCTAAATACAAATTCACAAGAGATTTGTAGCTAAAAGAAAGTAACGAACGTTAACACGCGTAAAGAAGCAATTACAGGAATTTTAGACGGGACAAAATTGAATTCTAAAAAACTTTAAGCCTGAGTTGTAACAAATTTTACACTTTTTTTAGTCTGTTCCAACAAGCCGGTAGAAGAGAGATAACTTTATTTTCAACGGCTTATTTTATTCCTTTATAATTTTATTGGGAAAAAAAGATTAATACCTAGCTTCCAAAGTGCGCTGATTTCTTTAATACCCCGTTGCATAGATATTTCTTTTTTAAGGAAAGAAAAATATTGCTTATGCCTACTATAATGATTTTTTCGCTATGTATATATGGTCTAATTTGTATGTAAAGAATAAAAAAAATACAGCTAAAATGTGAAATGGTATCAAAATGAGCGAAATTTGGGAAAAAAGTGCATTTAATTTCGGCACTTTTTAAAAGGACCTCCTTAATCGAGTTTAAGTGCAGTGCTATGACCCCTACACATTTAAATGTTGTCTTTTAACTATTTACAACTACAATTTAACACCCGACTATACTTAATTCAACCCGTTTTACCTACAGCAATATGTGTGCCGAAATTAAACGATTTTATTTAATAACGATTGCTCACCACAGACGCAACGTAGAACCACGGGGAGTAAAAATTCTGAAAATAGACTAAATTTTACCAGGACAGTTTAATTTTTAAACCAATTTATTGCGTAATCATGAAATGCCCATGTTCTAAAAACGAGTAACAGTTTTATTTTTTATAAATCACACAATTTCACATGAAAATGTCACAACATAACAATTAAAAAGCTCACGACTGTCATCTACATAAAATTATCTCTCATTTGAGCTATAAAACGTCATATTCCGTTCAGGATTACCAAAGATATAGTCCAACATCAAAAATGCCCAATTATGAAAAGTGCCGAAATTAAATGCACTACCCTATATCAATTAAAAATGTTATTAGGGTAAAATTGGAGATTTAAGTGTTTTTCGAATACTGCCGTCGGGCTGCGGTCGGTTCCTCCATCACAACTCATTAACAAACCTAAAGGCATGTTTTCTGTAATTACGAGAATACATGAATATTCGTTAAAAAAATTTTGCTTGCTCAAAGGATGTTTTTATGCATTAGAGACCCACTTCTAATCATTTACAGCCCTCCAAATGATAGTGTTTTTTAAAATTTAGTTTTAACTGATGAAATGAATTTTAAAATATTGTTCACGTTTTCAGATATTCAAAAATGTCTTATAGATTTCTGATTTTATAAGAAATTTTTCGAGATATCGGATGTTTAAGATCGCCATAAAATTCAGTTGAAACCTATTTTTTTATAAATATAATTTAGTTATTTTCTTTTGATTTCAAGCAAAACACACAAAAACGTTGTCATTTATGTTTATTTATGTTTTTGGGATGAAAATTCTAAATATGGTGAAATGCAATGTAAATTATTCTATGCAAATTTTGGTATGAAAATTGGTTTTAGCTTTCAACTGCTTTTTTGTGTATTTTGGCGATTTTTAAACTGAAATTTCCCAACAAGCTTTTCAGATCAAAAAATGAGATAATACCGAATGTCTGAGAGCTTAAGGAATATTTTAAAATTCGTTTAATCGGTTAAATATGAGATTTTGATAACCAGATCATATAAAAACCCTGCACCTTTAAATTGGACTTTCGGAAATTATTGTCAATAACAAACATAGTATTTTGAATTAATTTCATTACGCGGCCTAAACTCGGTAAAAATACAGCTAGAGTGACATTGAATGTTTTGAATCTTGTTTTAATTTAAACGTCAGTTCATTTTGTAATTTGCATAAATACAAAATACAAAATACAAAATCTCTAATATTTATTCTATATGAAGATTTTAACATAAAAACATAATTAAAAACATATATTATGACAGAAAATAATTTTTTTATGCTTTTTTATTATCTTTTTGCACAATAATTGACGTTTTCAGATATAAATTGGTTTATTTTTATTTTTATTTTTTTATTTTAACCATTTTAAGTATTTGGAAATGGATTTGAAATGAAGTGCTGGCATTAATCCAACAACATTCAGTGTTTCAATAATTTCGCTTCCTGGGCGCTGTTTCATAAAAGTTCCCAACATGCTGTTTTTTGTTGAAGTCCATTTCTTTTTTGTAGAAAGCTACAAAGAAATAAAAATGCAATAGACTTTTGGAAAAACTTATAAAAAACCAAAAATTTGCATAAATATTAATTGCAAAAATCCCTATGCTTTATCATAGGATTTCATTTCTTTGTAAATATTTACAAAAAATCAAATGTTAGTAACATTTATGAAACAGCGCACTGGTGGCATTCGAGTTTAGGAAAAAAAATTGTAGGAATTGTAGTTTTTTAAATTGCTTAAATACTCAGATGCGGAAATAATTCTTGGGTTCAATTGCCCAAGTTGGTTGTCAAAAAAAATGGCATATAGTTTTTTTGGTATGGACGATCTTCACGAGGAATTTTTTAAAATTATAGTGCATTGAAAAACGTTTTTGAGCTCAAATATTTGCTGCAATTAACAAAGTGGATAAAAAATACAATTAAAATTAAAATGTTTTTTGTTTTCAATTTTTTAAAATTAAAATGAAAAAATTAAAAGATTAAAAAAAGATTCACATGCAAGTAAAATTACAATGAAGTGATTTAAATGAACCATATTAAGCGTATTAGCCCAAACAATTAATTCAGAGAATTCTATAAACATATTTAAAGAAGTGAAAGTTAGTCATCGAAATAATTATTTAATGTTTTTACGTCATTATAGAGTTTTTATAAATAGTATTATCCGATTTTCCGATCTATAAAATGACACTTGTGCGAATTATGATCATACATTTTAACGGTTTTATGTTTTTGATAGGCCCGCTTTCATATACGCCCGTTTATTATTAAGACAGTTGCTATTTCCGCTTTTTCCTTTAAAAGTAACCAATTTTCTATCACGTTATGTATATTTTAGTTGTTTTATTAGCTAATAAATTAAACTAAAATATTCAAGATTTAAATTAACACTACCCATATGCAAACGATTAATATGTTTTTTTTGTTGTTAAAAAGCATCTTAGTTGAACATAAGCTAAATCTAAACCAAGGTTTGTAAAAAGATGATGTGAACCAAAAAAATTTTTGGTGGCCATATTTTACTAACAGAAAGGTTAATTTAGACGATAAATATATTATTGTATAGCTAATATTGAATGGCATACACTAATAAAGTTTTTGTATACATTCACCTCACGGTGAGTAAGATATATTCACCTAAAGTTTTTTTAGCCCACATCATTTTTGTGCAGATTTTAATTTCCAGCCTAAACAATTTCAAATATGAAGTCATTGATTGCGTGAGTTTTTTTTTTAAATTTTTTACAATATTCGATTGTTCTAACTAAGGCTCGCCCTGGGTAGGGCAGTTAGGGCAGTAATATTTTTCGTAAAAAATCGTATCTGTTTGAATTTTAATAAGAAAGGCTTTTTGAATCTTGTGAATATAATAAAACTGATGTTATTAATTTTAAGTAAAGTTATTGATTACGTAAGTTTTTTATCATTTACAACATTCGATTTTTCTAATTAAGGCTCTTCCTGATTATGTTGTGCCCTAGTTTGGGCAGTAAAAGTTTCAAAGAGATATATAAAGGCACATATTTTTTTCTATTTTTATATGTAATATATTTTTGGTTATATCGCAAAATAATAAACTATAGTAGTTAACCATGGCACGTGTCAAAAAAAATATTTTGATTTTTGATATTTTCTCATAATCTAATTTATCGATATTTGTTTAATGACGATTTTAGTCCTACTATTTATATACAGTTAAAGTCCCCGAATAAAAATATTATTTTTCAATGTGCTAAGCAAAATTAGGGGCTCGTTTTCGCACACGCGGCTATTTGTTTCTAAGCACACTTTATAACTAAATTGTCTGGTTAATTTTTTCATTTGAGAATTTTACTTGAAAAATATTTTCGTTGCGGCAACTCATTAGAGTGAAAACGGTATTTTAAAACAGAATCAACACCAGGAATCCTCCATGGGGCATTGTATTCAAAATCGAAATTTAACACACTTTTTTTTAATTTTTAGTAATAGAATAATCGAGCAATGCAACGAGTGAACATCGGAACAAGTTTCAATTCAATCGTTTCTTCGATGGTTTTCTCTTCGGTATGAAAATCAACCGCATTTAATCGCTCAGTTGAGTTATATAAGCTAATACCTTCGAAACTGTGCTTCCCACAAAACAAGTCCAGAAAACGTACCTAATAAAAGTGACTATCTCACGCTCACCTATGACAGAAAATGTTCAATGGTTGGTTATCTATAGAAAAGAATAATTCGGATAATAATAAATAATAAATGAATTCCAATCATACGGACCCTCGGAATAAACTCCCTGCCAGCTGGGAACTGGACCAATTGCTCAATCACGACGATGAAGAAGATCAGCAGAAGGATCCCAAGTGGAAAAAGGTGAGATAAATTATTTTTGGACTTATACCGTGTTCCTAAAACTTTTTTAGGTTTATATTTATTGTCGGTTGTTTAAACGCGGGTTCAAACTTTTAAACTAAACAAAATATGAATTATTGTGGTACTATATTTTGGAGCGTTTATTAAACCGGAACTAGCTTTACGTATATATGATTTCGGTCGGTCCTTTGTATTAGGTGTGTATTCCGACGATATAATCCCGATAATCTGTTTTGCTTAAGTATAAACAAGATTAAAAAACCATTTTAACCTGTAATAAAAACCTCTTTGTTTTACGTCTTTTACGTCTGCCCCCAGAATATTTTTTAATGTGAAAGAAAAAATACTAAAAAAACATGAAAATTGAGTGACAAAAAAGAATAAAAAAATGAAGAACAAATTATATGGGATATGTGGGTGGATCCAGCCAAAATACATGCGTAACGCATACGCATGCATGTACGTTATGCATACGTATGCAAAAAATTATGCATATATATATATTCATTTTTTAAAGCTATAAGCATAAGCATGTATTTTTTCGCCCATTATATGCATTAGTATGCATTTTTTTATTATGTAGTATGTATTTTTTCATTATTTTTTAAATTTTTAAGTGAGTATTAACTTTTCAAAAAATTGAATATACATATACATTAAATTTATATAAAACTGCATTAAATTTACAAAAAATGGTTACGGATTGCATACAATTAAAAAGTTTATATTTATACATAAAAAATGAATATGTAAAACTATAATTATAGGCAAAAGTATGCATACATAAAGCATACATCTGCATATAAACATTTGCATCTTTTGCCTTTTTGCTGGATCGCACACATATCCCGTATATATATATTTTCGCATTTCTCATTTTTCTTTTTTTTAAAATTAATTTCAGTGTATTTCCAAAAATACATGAAAATTAATTAATAAATTAATTAATTTTCATGTATTCTTGTTATTTCTAAATTTTTTTAAAATTTATAAAATAGCAATAATTTCAAAATTAAAAAAAAAATGCTTGGGAATTGCAATCCACAGCCTACAGTACACCTGTATGTGTGCAAGTATTTATTAAAGAATACAAAAATAAAAATATTCATGCATAATAACGAACTAAAAAGAATAAAAACAAACAAAAGCAATAAACCAGAAACTAAAAAAGTTTAGTCATACATCATTGCGTTTTTTTATTTTTTAGCTTATTTTGATTGATTATCATGAACCTTTGTTTTTATTTACCCATGTACTGCAAAACTACGTACACTTTATATAGTTCTGTTGCATTATATTGGTAAACTAAACTTACGTTTTATTTCAAAACGCTAGCAAGCACAATCAGAATCAACACATTAAAAATAGGTAAATTTATCATGTATTCAAAATGCAACTTCGTATCTAAAATATAAAATACAGGCAGCTGAATATAATAATAAAAAAAAACTAAAATAAAATCAACAAGAAAATAAAGAACGTTTTCATTCATTCAATAAAAATTTGGTAGACTAAATTATAGTTGTTGCGATGATGTAAAAATACTATATAACTGTCTTATATTATCAAACTATTTCAAACTTTTTAATTTTTATATAAAAATAATTTTTTAAAGGTTTTTTTACGTTTGGCTTGTTGGTATTTCATACGCTGTTGATTTACGTAAACAGTTCTGTCTTTTTTTCCTTTTTGTTCTCCTTTCCGGGTTCTTAAAATTTTTTTAGGCTTTTTGGTACCCAATTCTAAGTTCTCGTCAATTTTTTTACATAATCTCTTTTAAAACTTCTAATACATCCGTCAAAGCGTTTTTTGGACTTTGTCCTTTTGACACTTTGAACAGTCTAGGACAGTCCAAAAACAGTATTTCAAGTTGCATTCATAGTTCGTCTAAAGGACAACATTCAAAAGACGTTTTGGCTTAAGTATCAACAGTTTTTAGGTCGCAAATTAGGGTTTTTTAGCACCCGTGGCTTTTTTGTCTTTAAATCTTCCTTGAAGAAACAATGAGGTCTTCTAAAATTGATTAAAATGAAACCATTACTATTTAATATAATAACTTGAATTTTTAACTAATTAGTTACTAAAAAATAATATTAACTGTAATGCTTTGAATTAATAGCTTATCATTTGTCTTCTTGGTTTGTTTGGTGAACAACAGCACCAGCCGATGTTCCTTTGTTCTCCAAATTACATAAAAATTTCCAATAAGTTTTAAAAAAATTTACCATTAATTTACGAATGTAAGCAATATTACTCTGCCCTTACTATTTTTTTCAAAATAGTATTTTTTAACATGAGATAAATTCATAATTTATCGTTTTCATCTTTTATATTTTCTTTATTGGACATAAACCTACACAATTTGGTCTTAAAATAATAGAATCATGTTTTGTTTTCACTATCGAAAGGTCGTAAAAAGCTTCCAATTTAGAATAAAAAGAAAATAAAAACAAACTCTCAGAACAGATAACTTAGTTTTCAAGTCGTAAGTTTCATGGAAAACTAAGCATTTTTTATTTCTGAATGTGAAACTATTAATAACTATTTGCATTATTCTATATTAAATGGATTATAAAATCCAAACCACCCAACCAACTTTTGGCATAATAGTGCAGGTATGTGATTCTTTGTATAAAACGTATTTACTAAAAATTTTATATCTTATAAATTCAAATTATCTTGATTAATTGTGAATGTTTGATAGCTCTATGTATAGAATCCGTGAAATTCCAAAAAATTCCAGACTGCCTAATATTCCATTTCGGCGATAAAATATTTAAGATAGATGCAAAAATCCAATAGAAAATGAAATCGTTAAATCGCGTCTTATGCGAAAAACAGCAGCACATTTTTAAATATGTTTTTGTGAAATAATATATCAAAAGAACATCTACAGCTAAGTGTTAAATCTTTATGTTTTTGGGTGTTTGTATACAAACATTATTTGCAATACTTAGAAAATATTTAGTATGCTGAATCATAATTCATTAAAACACTATAATTCATAGATTAGTTAAACTATAATAAGTGCGGATTGGTACAAGTCCCATACGTGTACCAATTATCGACTTGACCGATCAAAAACTAAAATATGCATATAAAACATCTTTATCTCCCAAATCGGACAGTTTGACTTCCTTTTTGAGGTTATTTTTTGGATTTAATACTTCAATAAAGAGCTATAAGCCCATTTAAGTCTGAAAATTGCCTATTTTTGGTGATGTACAATTTATGTTATTAAGAAATTTTTTTTGTTAAACCACAAAATAAATTCAAATTATATTTTCAGATTGCAAAAGGTTTGAGGAATCTAAAAATATCAAAATTTAATAGTCACATGGACAACCAAAAATATAGACAAATTTTTTTTATTTGGCTTTAGAAGCTAATTTAAGTTTAGTTTTGCTAAGTTATCCTAAGCCTAAGTGAAACCTTAAAATTAAGCTAAATTGTATCTATCTATAAATAGACGTAATGTGTGTGTGTGTGTGTATCTGTCTGTCTGTCTGTGTGTTCCCTAACTAATCCCTAACCACTCAACGGATTAAGGTGAATGAGGTATCGTTGGAAAGCTTATACCCCACCCAGGGAATGTCGTAAGTGGGTTAAAATCTTAAAACAACTTACATGGACATCTTTATACTGGACAACGCGTTTTCAAAAAGGGGGGGACGCCATGGATTTTGGAACTTAAAAAATTTTTTGACTCAGAATGGGCTCAAACTTATTGGAAAGAGTAATTAGGCAATGTAAAGTCAGAATATTATGATTTTTGGAAAAATGAACATGGACATCTTTATAATGGACAACGTTTTTTTCATTAAAGAACGGAATTACCTTGCTCACCAACCACAAAAGGGATTGGAAAGAGTAATTAATTGGGCTAAATGAGATATCATTGCAAAGCTTACAGTCCGGGAAATGTCATAAAGGGTTAAAATTTAGAAAATTTTTGCATGGACATCTTTAGCCTAGACAACTTATTTTCACAAAAAGGGGACCCTATGGACTTTAAAAATTGAAATTTTTTTTCTCTAAATTGACTTAAACTAATTGATAAGAGTAAGTAACCAATGTAAAACCAGAATGTGATGTTTTTGGTAAGATTAACATAGACATCTTAATAGTGGACAACGTTTTTTTCACTAAAAAGGGGAACGACCTTCCTCCCCAACCACAAAAGGGATTGGGCTAAATGAGGTATCATTGCAAAGCTTACGGTCCGGAGAATGTCATAAAAAGGTTAAAATTTAGAAAAAAACCTGCATGGACATCTTTAGCCTGGACAAAACATTTTCACTAAAAAGGGAATTTTATGGATTTTGGAAATCGAAAATTTTTTTGTCTTTAAATTGGCACAAACTTATTGATAAGAGTAATTAGCCAATGTAAAACCAAAATGTCATGTTTTTTGGTAAGATTAACGTGGACATCTTAATGCTGGACAACGTTTTACACCAAAAAGAGGAACATTCTTCCTCCTCAACCAGCAAAAAAATTGGGCTTAATGAGATATCGTTGCAGAACTTACAAATAGGGAAATGTCATAAAGGGGTTGAAGTTAAAAAAAATTTCATGGACATCTTTTAGTTGGACAAGACATTTTCACAAAAACAGGGCCCTATGGACCTTGAAAGTTGAAAAATTTTTAATCTTCAAATTGGTTCAAACTTATTGGTAAGAGTCATTTGCCAATGTAAAGCCACAATATCATGTTTTTGAAAAAATGAACATGAACATCTTTATGCTGGACAACGTTTTTTCACTAAAAGGAGGAATGACCTTTTTCCTTAACCACAAAAAGGATTAGGCTAAATAAGATATCATTGCAAAGCTTCAATTTCAAGGAATGTCATAAAAGGGTTGAATTTTTTCAAAAAATAAATAACAAGGACATCTTTATGCTGGATAACGCATTTTCACCAAAAGGGAGGACCCTTCTCCTCAACCACAAAACGAATTGGGCTAAATGAGGTATCACTGCAAAGCTTACAGTCTGAAGAATGTCATAAATGGTTAATTTAGTCCATAAAGTCATAAAGTCCATAAAGTTCATAAAGTCCATAAAATCATAAAGTCAAATTTAGTCCATTTTGAACTGGTAGCCGTACAAAACTGGTAGACACTAGAAAAAATTTTAAACTTTATTTAGAGCCGCCAGAATCTGGGAAATTCAAAAAATGTTTTTTTTTATTTTGTTTAAAAGCTAAATAAAAATTTTTCCTCAACAGCATAAATTATACATACCAAAAATAGGCAATTTTTGGGCTTAAATAGGCTCGTAACTTTTTACAAAAGACTTATATCCAAAAATAACCTCATAAATGATGTCTACATGTCTGATTTAGGGTATAAAGATGTTTTTATGTGTATTTTACTTTTGGATAAGTCAAATCGATAATGGTACACGTAAGGGACTTTTTACCGTACGGTTTTTTTTTGATAAAGTTTGGTCGGTTTTTTAGCTTTAACCATATCAGATTTTGAAAACTTAACCTTGTAAACTGTCATATTATAGCCATGATCAAAAAAGTGACATTTCGATTTCACGAATTTGATATATCTTGATTGGTTTTGTCATTTTTCTTCTTCTTTTATATTAAATTTATGTTCTTCTTCAAACTTAATCGAATTTATCTTCCAGATATTTTAAATTTTTTTAAACATATATTTTAGCTTTATCAGAATACATTTGCTCTTTAAATATTGCATAATTAACCAAAAAACCTGTCATTTCTACAGTAAAACGAGCGAGCTAGTCAATGTTTTTTAACAATCTTTTTAACTAAGAATTAAGCGAAAATTTATAAGTCCAGTGTCAATTTAAAAAATACGATCCTCATAAATGTCGGGCGTTTCGTGGTAAAAACAGACAATATTTGATTCACGGGAGGGTAAAACCGAAACAAATAGTTGAATAAAAAGGCTCTCCAACCATAGCTATAGTCCAAAATGAACAATCAGTATTTGGAGGCCTGGAAAGTGTTAAGAAATCTGATTAAATTCACAATTCCGGAGCCCACTGGAGACCGAATGGGGCAATTGCTATAGTAAAAAGAGCGCTAAGGAGATTCTATTCCAAATTTCATTGGTTTAAAGACGCCCTTACTTCAGTTTCTTTATTTGTTGATAGTAGCGCTTAGTGCCAAAAAAAAAACTTCTCGGCCTTCTGATTTGGTCCTGATGTTTACGTCAAATTCCATTCTTCTCCTATAATAAATACGGTTGTCGGTGGTTTTTATGTTTTTTGCTCTTTGTTAAAAACATAATATGTAAAAAAATGTTACTATTTATAAATGTTTAATGCGTTTATTTGTAACGCAATAAAAACAATCCTGCCGGCTATTTTGGATAGTTTTTATAGAGTTTGTAACCAGAGTTTTTTTTAGTTATTTTAATCATAATTATTATTAATTTAATTAAATTATTATAAATTATTTATATATTAATCCATTATAAAATTAAATTAATAGTCAGTTCATTGACTAACTATTATACTTAAAAAAATCTTTTATAAAAACATTACTATTGAAAATGAAAAAAAAACTTTGTTATAAAATAAAAAAAGCAATGTTTAGTTGCAATGATTCTGATTATTTTAATTAATTAGGTCGTTTGGCACTAAAAAAAACGTCTTCCAGTAAAACAACAATGCTGCGTGGTCAAGAAAGCGAAACCTTAATTAAGATCAATGATTTCGTTATCACTTTAGTTAAAGGTTTTATAATACATATGAAAAAACATCTAGAAAAAAGCGCATGTTTTTTTTTCACACAGTTAAAATTGTACAAAATAGTTAATATTTTAACCGTCAATCCAAAACGTAACCTTCCATACTTCTCGCGGTTCATATTATTATTATGTTTCGAAAAAATAGAACTTAATTTTGTATCAAAAATTACAATTAAGCTTTAAAACAATTTTAATGTTTATTTTATCTATTCCAAAAATTTGTGTTTGGCTATGTTAAAGTTGTGCAGTGTTAAAAAACAACACAAGTCACTGTGACAGTTATAGCCGCTGCACACAACTTTTTTGCGTTCTTAAATTAGAGTGTATTAAAATGAAATTTAAAAATATTTAAGAATAAAATAATTACTTTATTTTTGCAAAAATACCGCATTATTGCATTATTACTTAATTTTATTGTAAAATTTTACAATATGTTATAAGCTTCTAAAACCTATGTTTAATGAATAATTTGAATAAATTTTTTCAAAAATTTTACAAAAAATTGATTTAATAACTTAAATAAAAAATCAATATTGCAAATCAACAAAAATTCTTTGAAAAAAAAATTAAGTAGATAATAAAATGAAATACACAAATTGCTAGCTTTAGCTTAGTTTTTGTCGCTACTGTAATCGCGCAAAAAATTTTGTGGGCGCCGTTTTTTATATATATACTAAGGAATTTAAAAATTGGTGTAAAAATTTCAATTTAATTTTCAATAAAGTTTGTTTTAAAAAAATTATTACAAAAACAAGGTAAACTAATAACTATAAAACCAGCAAAGGCAAATGGAGAGTGTACCATTAAAATTTAATAACAGCTTTTATGTCTAGCAGATATGCTGCTCAGCGAATATCAAGAAACATTTAGTGCTGTAATCAAGATGAAGAAATAGAATAAATTAGACTCGTAAATTCTGGGTGAAAGAACTAGAAGTAAAGATTTGAAATTAGGTTTCAATTCAAATGCTATTTTTAAGGTCCATTTTAAACTCTTTTAATTAATCAGACTTTAGAAGCTATTTATAGTACTTTTCTGGTCATGGCTTTCCAGATGTTTACCAAATTAAAACGATCTATTGACTGGGTAAACTGAAATGAAATATAACTGCTTTGAAGGTTAAATATGAGGTAATATTTCAGTGGAGATATCGTTTGAAAACTGCGCTCGGAATTACAAATTCACTGTCTTGTGCCTTATCGCCCCGCAAAATTTTGAAAAATAAATATTACTATGAAAATAAGAATAATCTTAAATATAAAGCAATAGTGAAAATAAAAATGTGCTACAAATAAACGCTACGTTTAAAAACCCCGCTTATTGTTCTAAAAACATCCGCAAATTGGAAAATAAACTCTGCGTCGACTATGGCTGAAAATCTAGTGCAAGAGCTCCGACCTGCCGCTTATTACTTTTTGTATTTCCGTTTGCATTTTTTGCAGTACGCCAAACTCATACTCCCTCATGTGGGCCTCATACTCCTGTCTTGCGTATACATCGTGTTCGGGGCGGCTGTTTTTTTCCACTTGGAGGAGCCCAACGAGATCAACACCAGGAACAGATTCAAAGAGCTCATCAGCCTGCAGAGGAAGCGATTTTTGCGACAAATGTGGAATTTGAGCACCGGAGGGTAGGTTTAATTTTATTTTAACTTGTTACTGTTTACTCCTGGGTTACGGGTGTGCGGTAGTGGACAATGCAATTACACTCGTGATAAAGCATACCAAAAGCAAAACAATGTGGCCACGTCAGGATTTTAAGGACCCTCACACTGCCATATATGTTTTACTCTGTGGGAATGGTTGTGGGAGGAGCTGTTGTAGCCAATTAGCGCTTAGGAAAAAATTGATCTCCAATGAATAAGAGTTCTCCATTTTTTTCCTAACCGCTAATAGGCTAAACGTGATTCTATAACTTCATAACTCTGTGAAGGTATTTAACACTAAAAAACTTCCGTCTAAATGGAAGGGTTTTTACCATCGTGGCTACTCTACCTATATTTGTTTGTTGCATTAAAAAGGCCCCCATGAAGTAACCACTCAAATGACGAAAATTTGACGTCACTTTATTAGCCAATTAGATTTCGATTTATTATAAAGTATTTGTTTACACATATATCTTTTTTTGGGTTTTCCACGTTAGTGTCGTGGCGTAATGGCTGAAGGCGTTGTCATTCGAATAAAGTGGTTCAGAGGTCGAATCCCCACGGAATCATTTTTGATATATTTAAGTTTGATTATAATAATTTATCTTAATTTTTTTTATAATTTTTAATTTGATTTACATGTATTTAAAACTAAAAACATCAAGTGTTTTCTGCTTTTTGTCGATTTTTCGAGTTTTTTTTATTTGGATAATTTAAAATATCATAATACTCCAACTGTAATAATTCAAAAAAAATTTCTATAAAAGTAAAAAAATGGTAATTTTTGCTTTGTATTGCAATTGGTTTCTACTGAACGCTTTACAGTAAAAACTGTCTGGAAATACTTTTACTTTTGATTTAAAATTTGAGCAGACGCATTGAGTTTTCTAAAAATTACTAGTGTTGTGTGAACAAGAAAAATTTTATCTCTATGAAAGTCATATGGGCTTATTTGTTTGTGGGTTTTTGTATTTGTCACACTTTTTTTATGGTTATAAAAAAGTGTGGCAAATTCAAACCTATTTTCATAAAAATTACAACCTAGTAAATGCGGCCCAGTTTCATCTTGATAGTGATAAAATTATTTGTAAATCAATCCAAAAAAGTAATAAATTGATTATTGTGGCGGATAGCGTTGAGCAGCGTAGGTCAATTAAACTCACAATATTAATTCATGCTTTAAGTAGCCACTACACCCGCGTTCAATCATAAGTTCCATTTTTCAATTTAAAAACATTATTAAATTATAATAATGTATGCGCTGTAATCAAATTACAGTAGCCCACGCCTGTCGCCGCGCGTGTCAAAACAGTTGCCTATAGCAGTTAACAGTACATGTGCTCCACGCAATACGTGGGCCCAATGGGTTTCGCAATTATTGTTTGGCGCTTATTTCCTGGATACTGGTTGCTTTGTGACTTCGGAACCCAAGTTGGCAGACCCAGAGTAGGTATTTTTACTCTCCTACCCTTATTTTTATCCGTTGAAACCCCCAACTGAGATGCCAACATTTATAGTTGGTTAAAACCAACTTAAGTAGGCACTGTGTGTTGAGAGAAGGATTCACAGAGGCTGTCTGTGAATTCTTCTATTAAGATTAGGGCGCAATTCTCGACGTGACTTGGTGGAGTGGTTACGATCGTGGTAAAAAGGTATTTTTAACAAAGAATTTTGCACAAAGTCTGCATATATCGTACACCGTTTTTAATTAAGCTAATTAGGTTACACAAAACCCTCAGTGGCGTGTCGTCAAGGGCACCCACTGACCTCCGTAAAAATATCGTTGTGTTTTTTAATTGGTAAACTTCTAAAAAACTAATATTTATCTAATTCAAAATTCAAGCCTCTAACTGAATTAAAAAGTTACATAATTTTAAGTTCCAAAAACTTATACATTTGTTTAATTTTTCTTTAAGTAAAAATTGTGTTTCCGTTCCAAAACGGGTTTTCTAACGGGCTCAAAAGTTAAAGCCTTGGCGTTCTCAACGCCTTCTAAAAAGTCTTTTTAAACCATAATGCTCAATCGCTCAATGTGCGCAAAGTGTAAACTATGCCTTTGTTCGCCGCAACGCGGTTTGTTACACTCGTCGTAAACGCGCATTAAAAATAAACGTTTTTGTGTAATCTATCGTATAACCTATTTGTCTTTATAAGTAATTCAATCTGTCAACGCAGTACCTTATTCACAAAGTACGTACACACGGCATATATTCCGTCTTCACAATCTAAGTTACAAAATACACTCCAAATTCATACACGATAGTCCCGCACGACACATATAAATCACGGAGCCCAAACCATTTGCCAAACCCTCTCTTTTCCCCTCAACGAGTCATTAAAATTGCGCCAGTAATTTTAATGTTTCATTGAAAACTAATCCACAGCAATACGTAACTGAACCAAGAGGACCATAACGGTAATTCATTTTTATCTTCTTAATTAATTAGTCTTCTTCTTATTGTTTTTATTTCAAAAAATATAATTCCAATCATCGATGGCGCGGGGACGCCATACTGCAATTTAGCTCAAGACATTGCGCCAATCATCATTGGAGCACGTAGATAAATTTTGTAATTCATGTCCATCATCTTCTTATCATTGTTATTTTTATTTTAGAAAATATAATTGCAATCATTGGTGGTGCCGGAGCCACACGGCGATTTAGGCTCACTTCATCGCGCGAACTATAATTAAAGAATGTGGTTATGTTTTGTCATTAATGTTCATCTTCTTCTTCTTATTTTTTTTATTTCAAAAAATATAATTGAATTGTCGGTGGCACTGGAGCGCCACTACACCACGCTAACTATAATTAAACAACGTGGGTAATTTTTTTAGTTCAAATTCATCATCTTCTTCTTATTTTTAATTTTTATTATAAATGAATTATCGGTGGCGCGGGAGCACCACACGGAGATAAACTATAACCAAAGAACGTGGGTAAATTTTGTGTTATGTTCTTCTTCTCATTATTAATATATTATTTTTCAAACGCTTTATCTTAAAAAAGATGTTCCTTTTTCGTTACTGATTGATCAGAAAGAAACATGGGCTCTTTGAGAAGTGTAGAAAATTCCGCAATAATTATCTTATGAGCCATTTTTTATTTAATGTTTAACACAAAATTACAGGTTAATTTGATTATAAAAAATGAAAAAACTGATGTTTGATTTGATTTGATAAATTTGTATAACCATAAAAAATATTCTAAGAATAGAGCAGGAAAAACTTGCGATTTTCCGCCGGCGTATGTTTGGACAGAAAAATGTGTAAAAATCCGAAGTGGGCGTATGGGGTAAATTAGCATTTGGAAAGTGCAGTTGCTCACAAAATAATAAAAAATAGGCTATTATGACAATGATTTTTTTGTATTCAGTAAACCAATTACACACTCCAGTTAAGGAAATTAAAAAATCATGCTCACAGCAATTTCGTCAATCGCAAAATGTTTACTTTTTATTTTTGTACATTTTTGTTCAAGGTTGTACATGTATGTGTTATAAACAATTATACATTAAAAAAGTGGCGGTTTTGCAATTGTTAAAGATTCTTTTGAGCATGATTTTTAATTGTCTTTTATTTCGACTAGAAGTACTGCAACCACCTGATTTTTAGGTTTAATTCAGCTTTTGGCTGGGGACTTTCACCCCGCACCCACGAACGGTGATACCTGGCGGATCCTTAAAGGTGCGGTGCGGAGTTAAACTTTTTGCCTTCGATTTTGATAATTTTTTGTGAAAACCTTACCCCTGCCCAAAATAGCCCACAAAATTTTTTTCAAAAAAATATCTCCAGTGGTTCAGAAATTACGACCCCCCAAAAACGGCATTTTTCGACAATTCTGTACCTGACAGATTGTTCAATGGGTATAGCGATTTAAGTTACAGCTTTTGCACTGAAAGAAAGCGGCTATTTTCTACTTTAATTTGATACCTTGATCGTTAAATTGGTACAGTATTTCTCCAGATATTGCGTTTCTCGTACAAAAAACCCCCGCAAACAACACGAAGTGAAGGAAAAAAGATTGAACAAACTTGACAAAATCGCTGCCGTCGTTCGGTTTTTTATCAAAAAATCGTTGGTTTTTTGTTTGGGAAACGCAATATCTCGACAAATACTGCACCAATCTTAACAATCAAGGTATCAAATTAAAGTAAAAAGTATCCGCTTTATTTTAGTGCATGATTCGTAACTTAAATCGTTATACCCATTGAGCAATCTTTCACGTACAGAATTGTCAAAAAAACGCCATTTTTTTTGGAGGGGGGAGTCATAATAACTCCTGAACCACTGGAGATATTTTGTTGAAAAAATTTTTGTCGGCTATTGGGGGCAGGAGTAAGGTTTTCACAAAAAATTATCAAAATTGAAGACACTAAGTTTGAATACGCACCGCACCTTTAAGCAATTGCCTTTAGAGCTGAATCTTGGATCAGTGTAATGAACCTAGCGAAACATTAGCAACATAAGTTGCTAAAAAACGTTTCAGCTGGCAGGGACCTTAGAAAACAAAGGGTGCAACCCCATGGTTCACTACCGGATCTTTTTGGTTAAATTTAGCTTTTGACTGGGGACTTTCACCCTACACCCACGAAAAGTGGTACCTGGCGGATCCTTAAAAGTACAGTGCGGAGTCAAACTTTTTGTCTTCAATTTTAGTGATTTTTTGTAAAATCCCTACCCCTGCCCCCAATAACTCACTAAATTTTTTTATTAAAATATCTCCACTGGTTCAGAAGATATGATCCCCCGAAAATGGCTTTTTTTAAAAGTTCTGTACTTTAAAGATTGCTCAATGAATATAAAACTTTTAGTTGCAAAATATGCATTCAAAACAAGCGGCTACTTTTTATTTTAAATTGATACCTTGATTGTTGAGATTGGAGCAGTATTTCTCAAGATATTGCGTTTCTCGTACAAAAAACCCGAGATTTTTTTTGCTAAAAATACGAAGTGTAGGTAAAAATGTTGGGCAAAATTAACCAAATCACTGCCGTCGTTTAGTTTTTTTAGGAGAGTTTTTTGTACTATAAACGTTATATCTCGATAAATAGTGCACCAATTTTTTTTGTTTTGGGGTGTTGTTGTTTTCTTTTTTTTTCTTTTTTTTTTTTTGTTTTTTTCATTTTGCTTTTTTTTTTGTTTTGGTTCCTTTCCTCCTCTTTTTTTTTTTTTTTCCTCTTTTTTCCCCCCTCCCCCCCTTTTTTTTTTCTTTTTTTTTTTCCTCTTTTTAATTCTAAAAATTGTGTAACGGGCCAAACAAGGGTCAAGCCGGTAAGTTGATGGTCTTGCGGCCCGGTACACACGGATTACTTATCGTATTTAATAAACAACCTTATGCTTTGATTTCCCTTTTTATTCGGCTCAGCCGGTCATTACACAATAAAGAAGTTTGCACGATTTCTATGATTTGACCTTAGTGTTCGTTCTTGCGTAGTGAGGGGACACACGACACACCCTCTTGACCGGGGGGTCAAGTCGGTTCACGGGGTTGGGTTACGGTAGGAAGAGTTAGGAGAAGGAGGAATTCTTCACGAATTCCTTTTCAAATATTTTCCACAAAGTGTAGACGAGGTCCGATATACGAAATGCTACCAAATGTAAGTCGGGTCCAAATCCAAATTAGGAAAATACCGTTTGACAGTAATTAATACCGTGAAACATTACCGTGTTGGGACATAAAAATAAGAGCGATTTGGTCTCGCTCCTTCCAAAATGTTACTGCTCAATTTGAAAATGAAGTACAGTACTTAATGCAGGCTCAAAAAGCGGAAGGTAAGGGACTGGTATGAAACATTAAAAGTACCAGTACGATTTTGAAGCTATATTTGAGAAGTCTGATGGAGTCAGACTTCTACAAAAAGTTTGCAGCAAATTGAGGAACACTCGATTAGTTCGCCGGGCTCGGTAGCCTCACCAAAGTTATGTAATGGGTGAAACCTTGAAGTAACAGGGTTGAAAATGAAAGGTGTTTGCAAACCCGAGCTTTGCTCAGGTTCTTCAAAAAGTTACTTCAAGACCTCAAAGCCCGGTGTGCTTGAAAAATATGAAGCTACCGAACTGGGAAAGAACAGCATAAAGTACAGGGGAGAGATTTGTCGTGGAGATTAGTTATCAACGAAACATTAAAATTATTAGTACAATTTTAACGGTTCGTTGGGGGGAAAAGAGAGGGATTGGAACAAGGACTGATACCGTGGTTTCTATGTGTCGTGTGGGACTTGCACTGAATATGTTTAATTACAATTTTTAAAGCTCAATTGTTTGAACGCAGTGTGAGCCTAGTTTACGTGTTTTATGGATTAAACACTGCGTTGGCAGATTGATTACTTGCGGAGATAAATAGGTTACACAACAGTTTACACAAAGCGTTTATTTATAATTGATTTACGCGAGTAACAGACCGCGTTGCGGCGAGCAAAGAGCAGGGCCATTAATACGCATATTGAGCAGATTTGAGTTACTTGTTTTTGACAGAAAAAGACTTATTTAAAGGCGTTATTGGAACGCTAAGGCTATGGTTTTTAGCCAATTTAAAATGCGTTTTAGCGATTAAAAACAGAAGAATAACAAAAATAAATTTGATTAAATTTTAATAAATTTTTACTTTTTTGATTTAGTTAGAGGCGTGTGTTTTGAATTATATTTAAATACTTGATTTGTTTTTAGAAATTTACCCTATTGAAAAATAAACGATATTTTTATGAAAACGGTGGGTGTCCTTGACGACACACCACCGAGGGTTTTATGTAACCTATTTAGCTTATTTAAAACAAACTACCAAAGGTATTGGTAGGCTACGTGTATGACTACGTGCAAAATTCTTTACAAAATACCTGTACCCGGTGTCGTAGCCACTCCACCAAAACACTTCGTAATTTTCGCCTTAATCTTAATAGGAGAATCCACAGACAGCCTCTGTGTATTCTCCACTTAACATACAATTCCTACCTAAGTTGGTCGAAACCAACTATAGCCGTTGGCATCTCAATTGGGGTATCGGTGGATAAAAATAAGGTAAATTAATATAAATACCTAAGCTGGGTCTGCCAACAAGGGTTCCCAAATCAGTAGGTACAACAGTTCTTCAAGTTTAAAGCGCCAAACAATAATTGCGGAACCCACTGGGCCCACGCACCGCGTGGAGCGCACGTACTGCTATAAGCGACTGTTTTGACATGCGCGGCGAAAGGCGCGGGCTACTGTAATTTGATTACAGCGCATACATTAATATATTTTAAAAATGTTTAAATTGAATGAAAAATGTGATTGAACGCGAGTGTAGTGGCTACTTAAGAATGAATTAATATTATAAATTTAATTGACCTAAACTGCTCAACGCTATCCGCCACAAAATCTATTATTAAACTATAATGGTTAAAAAGTATTTTGCTTTGGAAATTAAACCCCACCTAACCCCCCTCTAGGTTTCAAAATCTCCCACCCCGGGTTTACCCCCCCCTAGAAAGCTAGGGGGTGTTCGACCCCCCTAGGACCCCCCTAGATTTTCAAGTGTCATTTACCCAGGGTAAACACCCCCCCTAGCTTTTTGACCGTGTTCATCTACGGTTACATTGTTAAGATTACTGTAAAAAACTTAACATTAAAGACGTTTTTAATGTTTATTGCATAAGATTTTAATTTTATTTTTAAAAAATATTATTTTAGGGTTACTTTTATAGTTTTAAAGTTGGTATTGTACTGTACACGTCAAGATTTTAAGGACGCTCAAAATATCATATCACGTCAGGATTTTAAGGACCCTCAAACAGGGCCTGTGCCAGGATTTTTGAAAGGAGGGGGCCAAACTCTAGAAAATTTAAAACGGAATATAAATGCGGCGCGAAGCGCCGCATTTTGCGCCGCAAAGCGGCGCCAGGCGGAGCCGGGGTGTCTGGGGCATGTCCCCCCAGCCGCCGGAGGCGAAATTTTTTGATTTAGCATTAAAAATTCTCAAAATTAGGGTTTAAAAATACCTATTTACATTGAATTCAAGGCAGCCAGGCCGGCAGAATCCATTTGGCATACTCCAAGAAAGAAGGTAGGGAAAAGCAGGGTTCATAATGAAGTTACCTTCGCTTTTACCCCCCCCCACCCCCCCCCCCGGACCTACCTCATCTTCCTTATTTTTTACTTGGCCAACCCAGAAAGGGGGGGGGGCATGGGCCCCCTGGCCCCCCCCGGCACAGGGCCTGCCCTCAAAATGTCATATAGTATTCCTAATCATGTCATATATGTTTTGCTCTGTGGGAATGGTTGTGGGAGGAACTGCTAGAATCATTTTTAGCTAATTAGCGCTTGGGAAAAAATTGGATCTCCAATAAATGAAAGATCTCCATTTTTTCCCAAGCCCTAATTGGCTGAAAATGATTCTAGAAGGTCATAACTTTGTGAAGGTCTTACACTGAACAATTTCCTTTAAAATGAGAGGGTTTTGACTATCGTGATAGTATTTGTGATACGTCATATATGTTTTACTTTGTGAGAATGGTTGTGTGAAGAGCTGTTTTAGCTAAATAGTGCTTGAAAAAAAATTGATATCCAATGAATGAGAGATCTCTTTTTTTCGTAAGCGCTAGTTGGCTAAAAGTGATTCTCTAACTTTATAACTCCGTGAAGATATTTTTTCACACTAAACAATTTCCGTTGAAATGGGAGGGTTTTAATTATCGTATATTGCAGTGTTTATCTTGAAAGGTTAACTACCAAGAATATTTTTTTTTTGGAATGAATATATAAAGCAACAAAACATATACCCAAGATTTTTATTAAAACAAACCACGCTTACTGCATAATAAATCTGAGAAAATCTTTATTATAAAATATAAAAAAATGAGATTTTTTTAATATTAAGCATTTAGAAACTTGAAAAAATACATCAAAAAGGCAAAAAAATTCGTCTTTTCTAATGTTTAAAGAAAAATAAAAAACACAAAAAAGTAAAACCCCATACTCACAGGATACCTTGATACCAAATATCGTTTTAATCTTTTTAATTAGCATTATTGTTTAAATAACCCACTTATGTGGCTTTTAGATGAAAAATAGTATATTCAAGTGAGGTGAGCATTGTCTTAGCAGGGAGGGGGAGGGTTTGGGGTGATTGGTTTGGGGGTAAATTGCATCTTGAATTCTGGGAGAGAGGTTCTACGGTGTTCTTCCATACTCGCTAGCTTTCTAGGGAGGTAGGCCCAAGATGAAAATTTTTGAAATCTTGAAGACGGTCAGGGTGTGCCTGGTTTTCAAAATAAAAAATTTAAAAGTGTCAAATTTAAAATTCTGGAGGGGAGACAGTTTAAAAAATTGGAGAATTTTCTTTTGCCAAGCTTTTGCCAGCTAATTTCAGTTTAGCCGCGCCTTAGCTTTAGTACTAAGCCCAAAAAACATTTTAGTACCAAAACACTTTAGCCTTAGCTTTAGTACTAATGACACCCGTATTGGAGATATTTTGATTAAAAAAATTTTTGGGCTATTGGGGGCAGAGGGGTAAGGTTTTTGCGAAAAAAATAGGGATTAAAAAAAATTAAAAATTTCGCAAATTCTTTTAGGATATATTCAGATTTTAGCTGGGGATTTTCATCCCGCACCCACAAAAGCTGGTACCTGGCGGATCCTTGAGCGATTGCCTTTAGAGCTGACTCTTGGATCAGTGTTAATGTTTTTTTGGATTCATTACACTGATACAAGAGTCAGCTCTAAAGGCAATCGCTCAATAGTTTGTTATTAGTAAATCAGTAAACTACAAAATTATAAACTGTGGAAAGTTGAGTTACAGAAACAAAAACACACAAAAGCGAACTGCTACAAAATTTGTTGTAAATGCCAGTAATTGGTAAGTTTACAGGTCGTACTTATAAAAGTTCTTATAAAAAGTTTTTATATTTTGACTTTTAAAATCTTATAAATGTCACGCAATAAATTATAAAAGATTCAACAAATCATTTTTAAGCAATTTTTTGTTTAGACTTGACTAAACTTCTCTGTGGTGTGTTTGTGTCACAAAAAATGTGTTTTTTTTTATAAAACGTTTAAAAATTTTTTTAACAATTTTACAACCACTTAAAAAGTTTTTTAGAACAGTTTTTATTTAAGTTTTACATTTGTGTTTTAAAATCTCGTTTAAAGCAACTTTCACCTTAAAAAGTAGAGTTGATTAAAATCATCAAACCATTAGAATGTAAAAACAATCAATTTTTCATTCGTCTGAGTTTCGCGGGAAATCGTCAATATAACAACTCGACGTGCTCAAAAAAGCCACCCGCATAAAAGTTAAAAGTTTAATTTTGAAAATCTTATATACAATTTAAACATTCGCTTTTCGCAAACTTATGTATTATGGCATCGCTTGAACTTGAATCTTTAAAATTGAATCATGAAAATGAAGAAACTACTCGTATAAAACATATAGTAAATATTTTGACTTTGTTCATTAGTTTAATTGCATATGTTTGGTGTGGCGTTTGGTTATGTAAATAAACATAATAACTTCTTTAAAAAGAGAACTTAATTTAAAAATAATATTTAGTATTTTTTAACTACTAAACTCAGTTGTGGTGTTTTACTACGGCATTTTGACGATTTTTTTAAAAACAAGTATATTTCCAAAAGTACCAAAAATTATGTATCTATATTCTATTCTCCTATAATTCTGAATGACCTATTTTTTGAGATTTTTTTGATTGAAGTTGTTTTTTGTTACCAATAAGAGTTCTATACTCAAGATTCCTACTTACTCATAACTACTGAATTTTTGACCAAAATTTATCCAGAAAACAATACTTTTTGCCAGAAAACCGTAAAGTAATTTTTTTGACAAATAAAGTTATTTTTCGAGAAAACCAAGGTGGAAAAAATCGTATTGTGCGAAAAAAGTTGCATCTGTGAAAAAAGTCACATGTGTGACTTTTCTTGCAAAGCTTTGGTCAAAAATATAATAAAGCCGAAAAATTTTTAAAACTTTATAGACTTTAATGTTATAATTTTAAATTCCCGACATTCTTTGGCGCAAAATTTTTGTTTGCAACAAGAAAATAAAATTTAACAAAACAAGTCACTCAGAGATGGTATTATGAAACCACAACATTAAGGTTTTGATAACATCTATTTTTTTTCTAAATGATCTTTTAGTTTTTTGATACTTTTATAAGTGTGTAGTTTTTTTACCGTTTTATTGTAGTAATTTATCGAAGTATGGTTCCTACTAATAAATATATTCTAGAATATTTAAGGTAAAATTTAATTTATTTAATTTGAGGTTGGGGGCAATGTATTAATAAACCCAAGGTTGACTTTAACACCAAATGGGTTATGTGGTCTGATTGCATGCTAAATTTTGCCTTCACTACTCCTTTGTTTTTAAAAATATAATAATAAATAAATAAATAAAATATGCAGGATTTTATGTTCTTTTTCTTTTATCAAAAACTTAATTTTTGATATAAACAGTTTTTGCTACCTCCAGCACTTAAATTAACGCAGGCAGATTTGCGAAACGTTAGTAACATATTAACCACTATTCTTTTTGACGTTTTAAGTGAGCAAATTTGGACGGCCGGACCAGCCTACGGGAATTTTTAACCCGAACCAACCCCCGGCCTAAGGCCGCATTTCTAATTTTATAAGAAATGTTCAGGAATACTAGAAAAATCTCATATTCACTTTGAAGTCAGTAAAACAGCAATTTTGGTTGTTTTTTATTCATTTTGGTCAATTTCGAAGAATATGCAGCGGGCTTTACAGTCCGGGTACATTCAATGTTTTTTAGTTAAAAAAAAACAAAAGGTATCTCGGATAAAAATTTGCAAAAAAAATTGTAATAAAACCTCAAAACCAACACCCATCCAAAAAACGACTTTAGAAAACTTAAAATTTTGTAAATTTGCGGTACAGCTAAAATTATTTTTTATAGAAACCGCGTACTAACAAATGGCGGTGGATTATTCGAAATATACTGATCGTTCTGCTAATCATACTTATCCTTGTGCTTATAGCACTCGTTCTGTATCATCACCTTATGACGTAATTGTTTTTGTGAAAGTTGTAAAAAGTTTTATGAACAGTGTATGAAGGTTTACAAAAATTTGTTAATTTTCATTAACAAATCAAAATCGCTCAAAAACTTAATGTTAATTTTTAATTGTTTTTGTATTGTTTGGTATAAAATAGCCAGACCCCATCATTTTTCTTTATGCGATCTATTCTTATTTTGTTATAGTTGGTATCGTGAGTGATTAGTGCGTCACATAAGCTTGTGTCTCCCCAGGTCTCAGTTAGAAAAACAACGTCATAATTTTTAAGTTGAAGGAGTGCTCTTAATTCGACTAGCTTATTTTTTATACTAGGGGCGTTTAATAGTTTGCATTTGAATGGCTGATAACCAGTACAGCACCTGTCTTATTTCGTAGTGGAAGCGGCACCTGAAAATTTTGCAGCAAGACGGCTTGAATGGCGTCTAGTGGACACTTTAGCATCGGCCTTTTCAATACGTTCCATCACTTTCCAATTCTAAGGGCTGTTTCCTATTCTGCTAACAAAGAAAACATCTGAACCAAGGACTGATTTCTGCTGTCAAGATCGACGTAGAGGCTGCGGATGAATCTTCTCTCGCGATAGGTGAAAGAAAGACGAGGGAGACTTTGGCGTATTCTTGGCTTGTTTCCAGCTGTTTTGCGTTGGCTAAGACAGCGTCGCGGTACGCAGATCGATCGAATCTTATTAAGAAGACGCGGCGCTGGGTTGGTGGGGTCTTTAGTGCCTAAGCGGAACTGTTCACAAAATTGTGGAACAGCTTTACCACGCGGATATATTGCTCTGAGCAGGTTTGTACACGTTGAATTGTCAGCTCCTTCTTCTTTGAGCCATTTTTAGACCAAAAATTTTGTATTTTATAAATTAATTTAATTTAATTTTTTTTTTAATGTAGAAGCTCTACATTAAAACATAATAACAATAGCAGGCAGGAAAACGCGCATTTTCTTCTTGAAAACGTTACATTGTTTTAGGAAACACATTATGTACTCGGGACCGTCGTGTCGCGGGACCGTCGTGTCGCGAGACCGTCGTGTCGCGGGACCGTCATATCACGGTACCGTCGTGTCGTAGATCAATTTAAAAGATATACGAACTTTTGGTAAAGCTCTGCTTATTATATATATTTAGACTAAAACAATTTTGTTTTTGATAAATTATAGTAAATTACAAAATTATTAACTGTGGAAAGTTACAGAAACACAGAAAAGCAAAATGATACGAAATATGATGCTAAATTGTTTGTTATATATAAAAATTAATGACAGTAATCATAAGTTTTGTAGGTTGTACTTAGAAATACTATAAATTTGACTTCACACAATAAATCAAAAAAGATTCAATGAATCATTTTTAAACAATTTTTTGTTTAAACTTGACTAAACTGGCCCGTGGTGTGTATTCGCGTCACAAAAATGGTTTTTAATGAAACGTTTAAAATTTTTTACAACTACTTAAAAAGTTCTTTTCGATTGGTTTTTATTTAAGTTTCAGACTTATATGTGTTTTAAAATTTTGTTTAAAGTAACTTTCGAAGTAACTTTAACATTAAAAAATAGATCTGATTAAAATCATCAAACCATTGGGATGCAAAAACAACTAATTTTTCGTTTGTGTGCGTTTTTCGATAAATCGCCAATGTAACAGCTTTACATGCTCGTTAGCCCCCGCATATCAAAGTTGAAAATTATTTTAACAACTTATATACAATTTAAATATTTTCTTTTTTGCAAACTTATGTATTATGGCATCGCATGAACTTGAATCTCTAAAACTGAATCATGAAAATGAGGAAACGACTCGTTTAAAACATAAAGTAAATATTTCAAATTTTTCAATTATTTTAATTGCATATGTTTGACGTTTGTTTATGGGAAAAAAAATGACAACTCTAGAGAGAGTTTTATTGAAAGTTATTTAGTTTTTAAACTACTAAACTTTATATATTTTTTTGGATTTTTAGTAAGGCGTTTTTGACTTTTTTAAACAAGTATAATCTCAAAAGAACGAAAAACCTTGTATCTATATTCTAATATATTAAAATTTTAAATGACCTGTTTTTTTAGGTTTTTGTGATTGAAGATTTTTTTCCTTTTGTTATGAAGAGAAATTTTACACCCAAGATCTCTACTCGCTCAAAATCACTGAATTTTTGACCAACATTTTATTTTGTCAGAAAAACCTATGCCAATTACAAGTTTAATAGATAATTTTCGTCATTTCTGTTATTTCACGAGCGCAATGATTTTAGCACAGTGTTAATTTTATGCAAATTGTAATATTGTTCTTTTAGAACTTAAATATTGTTCTTGTATAATATACGTGATTCAATGTTTTTAAGTTGCAAATTTAAATACAAATTATTTAATACAGCTATAAAAATTTTTGTAATTTTTAACTTTTTCCTCGAAAGATTAAAGGTGCTTACTATAAAAGTATTTGCTTTAAAATAACTTAGAAAAATTAATTTTTCCAACATAACAACATTTTACAAACAGCATCCAGCCAAAAAATTCATTAAAAAAATTTAAGACTTATAGAAGTACAATTACATCAATACACTGAAAAAATTTTTTTAGAAATCACGTACAAACAAACGGCGACGGATTATCTGTTATATACTGATTCCTCTGCTAACTATAATTATCGTTGCGATTATAGCTTTCTTTCTTTATCATCATTTTATGGCGTAATCGTTTTTGTGAAAGTTGTAAAAGATTTCCTCTTCATGACAGTTTTCGTTTCAAAGTGTTAAATGTTTTAGTAAAGATCGTTGATTTTCTTATACAAAAAAATTCCTTTACAATTCAAGCTGAAGAAATATAGCCACATTTTGTTCCATTTTTTTCCACATGTTCCATTTTTGGCACTTTACTTTTTATAACTTTTAAACTAATAAAGTTTTATTTCGTTTATCATGGGTGGCGCGGGAGCGCCACGGGGCGATTTAGCCCCGTGGCGCCGCGCCAACCATAATTAGAGAACGTGGGTAAATTTTGAAATTCAGAACCTTCTTCTTCTTCTTCTTCTTCTTATTATTATTCCAACGCTCCATCCTTAAAAACGATATTCCTCATTCGTTACTGATTGATCAAAAATAAACATGGGCTCATAAGAAAGAAGAAGGAATTACGCAACTTTCTTAGGAAGCACTTTTTTGATTTAGGTCCTTATTATCGATTTATTGATCAAAATAAAAAATTTGCAAAATAGACAAATAAAAACTCCCAACCGCACAATAACAGCCTTTTGGCAACAATAAGGATTGTACAGAGCAGACAACCAACATCCCCTCATAAAAACCGCACAAAAATAGCAGACCGCTTTTAATTGGTGGCAGAAACGGCGCCAGTTCCCAGCGCCATCTGCTTCAACCGCGCGGAAAACGGCAAAAACAACAGAGTACTTTTTTTAATTCTTGCATTACTGATGACAAAATTAATTCAAAGTTTTATTTATTAAAAAAATAATAATAAGCGTCGGTGGCGCGGGAGCGCCACGCGCCGGTAATCATCGGTGGTGCGGGGTGCCAACTGCAATTTAACCCACGGCACCGCGCCAACTATACTTAGACAACGTGAGTAAATTTTGTTATTCATGTTCATCATCTTATTATTATTATTGTTATTTTTACTTTAAAAATTATAATTGCAATCATTGGCGCACGGCATCGCGCCAACTATATTTAGAGAACGTAGGTAAAATTTGTCTGGAGCGCAACTGCACCGCACTAACTATAATTAAACAACGTGGGTTAATCTTGTAATTTAAATTCATCTTCTTCTTATTATTATTTTTTATTTTATCTCGGCAACGGAATGATTATAAACATATGTCATTGCGCAGCTAAAACTATAGTTTATTAGGCTATTTTTTAATTTAATTAAAAAAAGTGGTAGACTAGCCTTGAAAAATGCTCTAAGAATAGAGCAGGAAAAAGGGGCGATTTTTCCCCGGGCGTATGTTTAGACAGAAAAGATGTAGACTAGTCTGAGATGGACATTATGTGGACTATAGGAAATTTGCATTTGGTTTGGCCAGCTGCTCACTAAATAAAAATTTCTACGATATGATAATGATTTGTTTATACATAGATCTAATCACACAGCACTGTTGCATTTTTTTTTAGTTTGATGAAATGTCAATTGAAAAAATCATACTCACAGAAATCTTTGACAAGCGCGAAATCGCCACTTTTTCAATTAGAAGGTTATATTTGTATGTTAAGAAACAACTATAAATTTGAAAAAGTGGCGATTTCGCGCTTGTCAAAGATTGCTGTGAGTATGATTTTTTCAATTGACATTTCATCAAACTAAAAAAAAATGCAACAGTGCTGTGTGATTAGATCTATGTATAAACAAATCATTATCATATCGTAGAAATTTTTATTTAGTGAGCAGCTGGCCAAACCAAATGCAAATTTCCTATAGTCCACATAATGTCCATCTCAGACTAGTCTACATCTTTTCTGTCTAAACATACGCCCGGGGAAAAATCGCCCCTTTTTCCTGCTCTATTCTTAGAGCATTTTTCAAGGCTAGTTAATAATTATAATGTGAATGAGCGGTTGCGAAAATTTGTGTTTAAACAATTCGGCGTTCTCATGACAAAAAAAATCCGAATCCTTGTAGGGTATCTGACTTAATTTCGGCCAGGCCTTAATTTCGGCCACCAATTTAGGGTGTTGAAAAATTTGCTTATTTTTAAAACACAAAAGAACTAGTACAAAAGTAACTGGATTGATGTTGAATAAAGTGTTTTTGCAAAAATTTTTTATTTCTGTTATTCTGCATTATCAACATTTTTTTACAAAAAGTGAACTTTTTGTGATTTTTTTAAATTTTTGCTTTGTGTTTAAACTGCATCAAATTTAGAATGAAGCACAATATAATCTTAAAATATCCTCTATATAAGGCTCAAAATTTTTAATTTTTATGTTTTGATATTTTCTTCAAAATCACTTTGCAATTCGTAACTAACTGCACATTTTAAGATTTCAGTAATTTCGGCCACCTTAAAATTTAGGTGAAAGAACCTGCCGTTTTTAACTGTTTTTAAATATCATCTTACTACCATATTCATAAAATTTTTTTTTGCTCGTTTGACTTTTTTGACGTTTTTTAAGCCAGAAATAAAAATTTAACAAAAAATACAGGTTATTAAAACTTGTTTTTCTATGGTTTTGACATAATTTTTTAAAGTCTCGCTAATAACTATTAATTTTTGCAAACGGGAAAAATTAAGTTATATGTACCAAGAACAATACCTAAGGATAAATTTGCAACCTTTAAAAATTTTTATTGTTCAGTTTGGCAAAAGTTATAGCCAGTTTTTTCTAGGTGGCCGAAGTTAATGGCTCGCGCCTTAATTTCGGCCACTATAAAAACAAAACATTAAACCTCCAATGATCTTTAAGTGTAACAGAAATTTTAAAATTTTGCCCTGGAATAACAAAAATAGCTATCGTTTGATTTTTAGACCAAATTTTGGGTCGATTTGAAAAACCAGAAAAAACTTATCCACAAAAATAAAAAAAGGTGGCTGAAATTAAGTCAGTTACCCTAATATATTTATAAATGTGACTTTTTTAGCTTTTTACACAAATGCTATGATTCAGAGTCACGTTGATTTTATACTGATTGCGGCTTTTTATGTGGTAGTAAAGACGAAATTATCCTTTGAAACTTGAAACTGAAACACAGAACACTTTGTTTTTGTTTTTATTTATGTCATTAAACTTATTCTGAATAGGATTTTTTCTATTTGAAAATTTTTAAAACCTTTTTTTGCCTAAAAATAAAAAAAATAATAGGAATCAATAAAAAAGGTGGTTATATTAAGTTGTAGTTATTAAATGACTGAACAGTTACTTGATTTTGATTCACAATTATGAACAATTGTTTTATATATATATATAACTTTTATCAACTTTCACAACGCAGAAATCAAGTGAAAAACGTGAAGTATTGATAAGAAAATTCAAAGAAAATGAAAAGGGTTATCATAAAAAATTGGTGGAAAGAATAAACGCTGAGAACCTCACATGGAAGGTAACATAATTTAAACCATCGGGATTTTGATTTTGCCTGAACTTATGTCATAAAACTCAGGGTAATTCGGTTTTCTCACCAATAATATTTTTTGTAGTTAATGATATTACCAAAGGTGGATAATCTAATAAAGGTATGTCACAGCGGTCTGTAGCAGCGTGCATCATAAAATCCAATTCTGGCCGGACGTGCGGCTTCTGGCCGGACATACGGCTACTGGGCGGACGTGCGGCTTCTGGCCGGACGTGCGGCCCGAATTGGATTTTATGATGCACGCTGCTACAGAGCGCTATGACATACCTTTATTAGATTATCCACCTTTGATATTACCAATTTTTCTTGGTTAACATAGTTTTGATTTTATTTCTCGACTTCGGAGTGTGCGCATAATTGTTTGAAAAATTTGTTTTGTTTGTTATGTACGACGATATGGAATCATTGTCAGGCACTGAGTGCTCGTGAAAAATCAATCCACCAATGAAAACGGTGACGGAATTGTCGCGCCCCCGTTTTAGCTTTGGTACTTTGATTCCCACGGTGCAAAATATTTGACTGCAATTCACTAATTTTACCTGTTGTTTGAGGATCATTAGAATTCAGTGTTTTATTAATTTCAAAACAGTTTAGCGTTTAATTCTTTAGCAATTTTAATATGGAAAAAACAAAACAAAAACAAAGCTGCAAAACCTTGTTTTTCAAATTACATTTAAAGTTTGACTTTGAACTAACTGGGCTCAAACTTCAAACTAGCTTCAAGCCCAATTTTTCAATTTAATAATTTAATTTAAAGTACTGGCTCTTAAAACAAAATCAACAGTAATGTTTTCTAAAAGGTAAATACCAAATACTGAAATTCGTTACAAAAATTCTGAAGCAAAATAAACAAATAATCTTATTTAATTCTTCCTGTGATTGCTTTTTCTCCGGTTACAACCGTGAAATCTCCGTATTACCGCGGTAAAACCTTCTTTCCCCGGTGGTGAATCTTTGGCTAATCATTGTGGTACATAAATTTCACCGCGGTAAACTTTGAGTATCGTCTAAGTCGTACCTAGACCGTACGTACTAGCTTGTGCTTGATTCGTGCACAATAAGCGAGCAAACAGAAATGGTTAAGGCTGTACGGTAGCAATAATGCAAATTTTATTCACGGATACAGTGTAATAAGTACGATCTAGGCACGACCTAAATGACGCGTACGAACCACCAATGGTTAGACAAAAATACCGCTACTTTAAACAAGGTTTCACCGTGGTAATACGAAGTTTTCACGATTGTCCCCGGGAAATAGCAATCACGGGAACGGCCACCCCCCATAAAATACGAAAATCAATAAATTACTATATTAATCTTTGTTCTAATACTAAAAATTTGAAAAAAGGTACGTTTTTTAAACGGGTCACGTAAATTTAAAAAAAATCGTGAAAAAATTTTTATAGAAAAATATTAAATGCTCTAAAATACATCATGCAATAAATCTTTAGTTCGCAAAAACAGTCATTATTTGTGCAACATGGAAGAATTTAAAAAACCAAACTATCATTTTAATTGTATTTAATAAGCCATACAATGGTGCTCTTAGATTCTTATATTTTATTGTTTTTTATCTAATAATTAATAGAATTAAAAATACAAGTAAAAATGATTAAATTATAATATTTTAATGACACCACCAAGAATACATGAAAATTAATTAATAAAGAAAAGAAGAATGATAAATGTAGAACAAATTATACGGGATATGTGTGAATGAATGAATGAAAGTCCTTTATTAATACTGTTCAAACATTTATATAGACGAAGAAAAGATAATTATGTTACGAAAATAAAACAATATAAAATATAATATTTTTCAATACATAACTGTATACACAAATAAGGTTCTTTAAAATAAGAATGCTATAATAAAAGTTTGATTAGTAGGTAATAAAAGGAAGGAAACACAAGAGCTTTAAAGCTACTTAATGTGCCTGTCAAATTTAGTTATGTTAAAATTTATATTCTTCATTTTATATATAAAGATTTCTAGCGTTTTTGAGATGACAACATTTTCAGACAGACTATTCCAATATTTTGCTGCTTTGTTGGAAAATGAGTAATTGAATATATCTTTCTTAGCCGTAGGTATACAAAGTTTTTCGCTATGATCGTTTCTTCCTTTATATTCACCCCAACTAAAAAAATTTTTCAAAATGAGAGTCATTAAGATTGTTAATAATAAAATAGCATAAACTAAGGTCAAAATAAATTCTGCGCTCTTCTAAAGACTTTAATTTCAGTAAATTTAATCGCTTATTATAATTGTAATTTTGATCAAGGCCACACTTAGCAAACAAACGTCTGGTAAAAGTACGCTGTACCTGTTCAATACAATCAATATCTTTACATAAATACAGGGAACACACTGCAGTGCAGTATTCTAAAATGGGGCGCACATGAGAGCAGTATGCTGAAAGTAGTGCGTCTACATTTTTGGTTTGAAAACATCTAAAAATTATATTAAGAATTTGATATGCTTTTTAGCAATATAATTACAATGAGCGCCTTGTTTGAGCCCATCAAAAACTAAAATACCTAAATCTCGAGCTTCTTTGTTTATTGTTAGTGGTTGGTTTTTTATCAATTAAAATAGGTAAGTTTGAATTTTTTGCACCCATATGTACTATACAACATTTTGTGTTGCGATTTTTAGCTGCCATTTGGCTGCCCATTTAACTAAATTATCAACAGAAATTTGTAATAATAAATTATCTTGATTTATTTCACGAGTGTGGTGTGTGGATCCCGCACCTAAATGCATTCGTATGCATATTTTTATATGCATACGAATGCATTTTTAAAAATGAATCCCTATTTTTTTCGTTTCGAAACTCAGGACTAGATTAACATAGTAATATATTTATTTTTCGTTTTTTTTTTGTAAACGGAACATAGTAAATGGTCTATAAAAATAATTCTTTTATTTAAAAATTAGTTTTTCACAAATCCTGTTTGCCAAAATTAGGCAGGAGACAAGAATTTAAATGTTAAATCTCAATGTATTCTTAATTACAACAAAAATATCAAAATTGAAACAAAACAAATTATATCATTCCCTACAATTTGTAGATTTTGTTCGATTTGCAACTCAAACTTAGCAATTTCTAGTATTTTCAGTATACTCACTAGCTTTTCAGACGTAAACCGTAAGGTTACTGTCATATTTTCTTATTTTTATTTACCTGTGTGTGTTATAATAAAAAAACTTTAAACAATTTAGGCTGTGCAAAACCCGACTGCCTTGTCATACATTGGTATTTTAAAATTACTGGAGTCTCCGGAACTAAGCGAAGATTCCTTTATAAAAGAGTACAAACAATGCAAGATGTGACACCAAAAGAAAATATTAAATCAATATCATTATCCGTATGAATCGCAATTTAAACAAAAATATTATTTTCATGTTAAATAATATTATCAAAAACATATAATACTATATAAAATATATAGTATTATATATTTTTGATATTATCATGCAAACCATGTAAAAACCATGCAAGATGTGACACATCACAAAACGAAAATTTTAAAACAAAATATTGTATTAATATTTTTTTTTTTTTTTTTTTTTTTTTTTTTTTTTTTTTTTTTTTTTTTTTTTTTTTTTTTTTTTTTTTTTTTTTTTTTTTTTTTTTTTTTTTTTTTTTTATACAATAAAATTACTATTAAAACAAAAATGTTATTTTATAAATAAATAAATTTCACTTTGAATTTAAAACTCAAATACAGAATTTTTTGTTTTTTTTTGCCGCTAAAGTCCCCACTATTTTTCTAACTCAAATGTGTTGAACCATTAAAGAACCACAAAGAAATGTGTATTACTGAATGAAGTTACTAAAATGAAATTGGTAAAAATAAAGTGTAAAAGACAGCAATGCGACTAAAATGGTGTTTTTAATGAAAGAGGTTCGGGAACGGAGAAATATAGGTAAAGTTTTGCAAAAAAAGTTTTCAATGCATTTCTTGCCAGAACAAGTGTGGGTGGGTGTGGGGGGGGGGGGGGGGCTTAAAAAAAATGGTTTTTTTCAAAATAACCAATTGATCAATTTACTAATTTGATTAATGAATATTTTTAATTATTAAGCATTACTTCTTAAATTTAAAGGGCACTGATACAAATCAAAGTCCCATATCGCTTAAAACGTACCATTCTTTTAAAAAATTATCTGTGAATTTCAAATTTGATATGTGGTTTCTCAAATCAAAATTCCGAATTTCAACATGATCGGTCGATTATAATAGGAATACTTAGCTTCGGACAATATAGAAATCTGATTTGTGGCAGTGTTCCTTTTATTTTGCGTTTATCAAAAAAACTATCATACTGAACTATTCTGAGTGGGCATTGTGAAGTGCTTGGCAAATCTTTAAAATAAGTAGCAATAAAATTCATGCATCCATTATCAATCAATACTCATTATTACTAGCTATTATTGTCAGTGATGATTATTATTTTTTAGTTGGCTTAAAAATCCGGTACGGGGTCAATAGAGCCTAAAAACTTAGAGCCGAAAAATTTTCAGCTGTTTAAAACTGAATTTTTTTATTTTAGTTTTTTCGTGATCTTAAGTTTTTAGCTTAGGCTTGCTTAGGGTACTACCAATAGCCTAGCTCTGGTGTCATTTGTCGTAATTGGCTTTAAAATTGCTCGGCCCCAAGTTTCTTAGCCCGGTAAGGACGGCTCTTGAACCTGCCTCCGAAAGACTTGAGGCAGATAAGAGGCAGGTAAAACTGCCTCAAAGGCAGCATGGAAAAAGGGTGGAGGCAGGTAGGAGGCGGGTGGAGGCAGGTAAATCTGCCTCGGAAGCAGGTAGAAGGCAGGTGACCCTGCCTCCTATGTTAAAGCATATACAGGTTAGGGGGCAGATAGGAGGCAGCTAAAACTGCCTCTAAAACTGTAGAAGCCAGGGTGGAGGCAGGTAGGAGGCAGATAGGAGGCAGCAAAAGTTTCGATGGAGGCAGGTAAGAGGCAATTAAAAACTGTTTTTGCCAATTCAGGCCCCCCGTCCTTATCGGTTTAGGCTTTAACGACCCTAAATCAAAAGTCTTATTTAAGGAATTTGAGATAGAGCTTAGAGAAGAAAGTATAGAAAGCTTTAAATTTTAGAATGACAGCTAGGAGCAGTCTACTTGAAGTTGTCTTAAATAGTTGTTAGAATAGTTCTATCTAGCTAGTATTAATCAAGCTACTTTAGCCTAATTTTACTTCCAACTTCCCGTTTTTGCGGTTCTAAGTTGCCATAATTGATCAATCAATCAATCAAAGTTGATTCTAAGTAAACAAAAACATCTAGATTAAAAATTACAATACAGTGAACCGATTACGGTCGCCTTCACAGGCCTAAAAATTTAAGCACTGAATTGAACCATTAATAATTTTTTGATAACTGGTGTGCATTGATAGGGTTTTCTACAATAATTTTAATGTCTTGTTATTGTTTTCTATTTCAATTATTTTTGTAATATCAATCCAAGTAAAATATTTTGAAGAAAAAAGTAATTAGGTAAAGTTTATTAAAAATTTTAAGTGAGATTGTTGAAATCTGTTGTTCACACAATTAATTCATTTTCGCACTAGGTGCTTACAGAAGAAATATTTTCTAACGTTAATTTTGCGATGACTTTAAGTTTTTAAATCGTATCGTAAGTATATCGAAATAAGAACTATTGAGCCATTTTTTAAACTTGAAGCCACGAAAAAATTTAAAGCATAAACTAAAAAAAATTTATACTTAAACTGCTTAAATAAAGAAAGTGTATAGGAATTTTAATATTTCGGTTTTGGCTACAAATTTTCCTTAATTCGTTATAAAAAGTTGACTTTTAATAACGGTATAAAATTTCTTTTACTGTTCGAAAGATAAAACAGATTAATCCCACAATTTGCATTTTCGGAAATATGTCCTTAACGTTTCCGACATGATCAGAAATCTCAATCAAAGCAAAGAACACTGGGACCTACTGGACACCTTAAATGACAGCGTACCTTCGCGATTCGATTTGCGACAAAAATATCCCCTGTGCTATACCATTGGACAAACGGTCAACCAAGGCAGATGCGGTAATTGCTGGGTAAGTCGGAAATTACATGTAAAGTCAGAAGCATTAACGTAATGTTTGTTTTTATAAGTTTTTTCTTTCTTTTTATGCCACCTGGCCTAACGCCCGGTGCGGCCCGGTTCGCTTTCAGTTCTGGTATATTTCCAAAGTTTATCTTCTTTGTGTAAATGAAGAATAACGACGGCAAATCAAATGTACAGAATGGTCTAAAAGAGATTGATTGTACATGGAAGAGGAGGCGGGATAAAAACAGAAACTAAAATTCTTAAGAAAAACAATATTTGAAGAAAAAAGATTAAAAATAAGAAATAATAATGTCACAAGCAGCGCGTACAGAGTAATTTTAAGAAATAAAATTATAAATTTAAAAAGAATAATAAAAATCATTTTATACAAAAGACGAAACAAAGTTTCGAAAAAAAAGCCTTATATTAAATGGAATAGTATAAAGCTACATAAGTCCAAAAACTAAATGCCAGAAAAGACTGAAACAAGTCCCTTTAAAACCTGTAAATTAATAATAGATTTTGGGGAAATTTTCAGAAAAACAAAACCAAATAAAAACAATACGTGTAAAAGCTTTAGTTTGCGTTTTTTAACTATTAATAAAACTTAATTCACATAAATTTCTCTCAAAGTGGATTAACTTTTACATGAGTTAACCAGCTGTAAATACCACAGTATTAGTTAAGTCACACGTCGTCAAAACGGTACAAAAAAGTATAACGCAAGCGTCACAGTAACCATGAAAAGTTTCTGTCAAAATAAGTTATCGCATTGCGCATTAAATTTTGTAATTTATCATTATTTTCGTATAAAGCAAAACATACCGCCATATTAACGGCTTTTAAAAATCAAATATCAAGTTTTAAGTCCGAAAAACATTGAAAAACTCCGATTTAATATAAGGCGACTTTTAATTTAACAAATACATTGACAGCTAATTTGTTTAATGTAATAAATAGAAACATTAAAGAAAAAGTCGCCTTATATTAAATCTGAATTTTTCAATGTTTTCGGACTTAAAACTTGATATTTGATTTTAAAAAGCCGTTAATATTGCGGTACGTTTTGCTTTATACGAAAATAATGATAAATTACAAAATTTAATGCGCAATGCGATAACTTATTTTGACAGAAACTTTTCATGGTTACTGTGACGCTTGCGTTATACTTTTTTGTACCGTTTTGACGACGTGTGACTTAACTAATACTGTGGTATTTACAGCTGGTTAACTCATGTAAAAGTTAATCCACTTTGAGAGAAATTTATGTGAATTAGTTTTATTAATAGTTAAAAAACAGAAACTAAAGCTTTTACACGTATTGTTTTTATTCGGTTTTGTTTTTCTGAAAATTTCCCAAAATCTGTTATTAATTTACAGGTTTTAAAGGGACTTGTTTCAGTCTTTTCTGGCATTTAGTTTTTAGACTTATGTAGCTTTATACTATTCCATTTAATATAAGGCTTTTTTTCGAAACTTTGTTTCGTCTTTTGCTAGAATTTCCGCCTTTTAATGCATTGAATTCAATGTCATTTATTAAAGATGTAAAACATTAAAAAATTTACTCATTTTAAAAGAAACGTCATGGTCTCCTCATGATATGAATACAATTGTTTTCATATCCAAAACTTCAATGTAATTTTAAGCAGTATACTATACAAAAAATAAGTCTGGGTAACTCCGTAAAATTGTATGGAACCTGAAAGAACCATATAAAATAGTAAAATAGTGTGTTTTTCTTGTGTTTAAATTTTTTTAGTTAGACCTGATTTAACCACTTTTTGGAAATTAGTTTTATTTGGACTTTTGTTTTGTGCTTGATTTTTCTGGATTGATGGTTTATTTTTAAACAACAAAACCACACCATTGTAAATGGTTTTTCCAGGTTCCATACAATTTTACGAGGTTACCCTTTTCTCGCATTAAATTTTTGGAGTGATTGTAGCTTCAAGTTTAAAAATGGTTCAATAGTTTCTTATTTTGATATAATCTTACTATACTATTGTAACTAAAGTCATCGCAAAATTAACGTTAGAAATATTTCTTCTGTAAGCACCTAGTGCGAAATGAATTAATTGTGCCAACAAGTATACTAAGCAACTCACTTAAAATTTTTAATAAACTTTTACCTATTTACTTTTTTTTTCAAAATATTTACTTGGATTTATATTACAAAAATAATTGAAATAGAAACAATTACAAGATATTAAAATGAGATTCGTAAGAGAAAACCCTATCAATGCACACCAGTTATCAAAAAATTATTAATGGTTCAATTCAGTGCTTAAATTTTAGGCTGTGAAAGCGACTGTAATCGGTTCACTGTATTGTAATTTTTAATCTAAATGTTTTTGTTTATTTTAGATCAACTTTGATTGATTTATTGATCAATTATGGCAACTTAGAACTGTTGAAACGGGAAGTTGGAAAGTAAAATTAGGGTGAAGTAGCTTTATTAATACTAGTGACAATAGAACCATTCTTAAAACAACTATTTAAGACAACTTCAAGTAGTACTGCTCCTATCTGTAAAACATTTTCACAAAAGGAAAACTATGGGATTTTTTGGAAACTGGAAATTTTTTGTCTTTAATTAGTCGCAACTTATTTTATAAGAGTAATTATCCCCACGAAGAAAGTTAAACGTCATGTTTCGGTAGAATAACATGGACAATTTAATGCTGGGACAAATTTTTTTCACCTAAAAATAATCTCAGCTTTCTCCTAGCCGACAAAAAGATTTGAACTAAATGAGATATCATTGAAAAACAGACAGGGGAATGTTTAGGGTTGAAACTCAAAAAAACCATGGACATTTTTTGGCTGGACAACATTTTTCAAAAACACGGCCTATGGCAATTTGAAAGTTGAAAAAATTATTGATTAATGGCTAAATAATGCGAATGTGAAACCAGAATATCACGCTCGGAAAAAATAAATAATACATTTATGTGACAATGTTTTACTAAAGAGGGACGACTTTCTCAACCCCAAAAAGATCGGCTTACAAATATATTTATTGCAAAGCTCAGTTTAGGCCAAATCATAAGGGAACGTCAGTTTAAAAATAAGGACATCTTTATGTGACAACGCGCTTTCACCAAAGGGGATTTTGGACCTAAAAAATTTTTAACTCAGAATTATCTCAAACTTATTTGAAAGATGAGGAAAAGCCAAGAATATCATGCATTTTTTGGAAAATAACACTTATACGGACAATGTTTTCACTAGGGAATTAAGGACTAAAAAGAGGGACTACCTCGGCCTTGGAGGACGAATATTTGGTGAAATGAGATATTATTGCAAGCTTTACGGTCCGGAATAAAGAGGGCTTGAAAATTTAGAAAAAAATTTGGCAGACATTTTTAGCCTGGAGAAAACATTTTCCACAAAAAGGGAAAACTAGGATTTTGGAAGTGGAAATTTTTTGTCTTTGCAAATTAGTCGAACTGTAAGAGTAATTATTTATGTAAAACCAAAAATGTCATGTTTTCGGTAAGAATAACATGGTACATTAAACTGACAACGTTTTTCATAAAAAGAAAGAACGAGTTCCTTTAGCCAGCAAAAAGATTGGACTAAATGAGATATCATTGCAAAGTTTTTTCAGAATAAGGGAATGTTAAAGGGTTGAAACTAAAAACGCATGGACATTTTTTGGCTGGACAAGATTTTCACAAAAACAGGCCCCTATGGACTTTGAAAGTTGAAAAAAAAAATTGCATCATCGGATGGCTCAAACTTATTGGGTAGTAATTTGCCCCAATGCTGGTAACGAATATCATGTTTTTGGAAAAATGAAAATAGACATTTTTATGCTGAACAACGTTTTTTAATTAATTTCAACCACCTTATTATGCTCCTGAACTATAAGGTTTCCGATAAATTTGATTTATCCTATTTTTCTGTGGTTGGGAGGAACAATTTTCATCTTTGGTAAAAATATGTCCGATATAAAGATGTCCATGTTATTTTTTTCTCCGTACTTTAACCCATTTATTCTCCAGACTGTAAGCTTTGCAATGATACCATTTTAGCTCAATCCGTTTTGTGGTTGAGGAGGAAGGACCTCTCCTGTTTGGTGAAAAAATGCCTGTCCAGCATAAAGATGTCCTTTTTATTTCTTTTTCAAAAAAAACGAACCCTTTTATGACATCTCTTGAAATTCAAGCTTTGCAATGATATCTTATTTAGCCCGATCTTTTTCGGGTTGAGGAGAAAGGTCATTCCTCCTTTTAGTAAAAAAAACGTTGTTCAGCATAAAATGTCTCATTTTTTCATTTTTCCAAAACATGATATTCTGGTTTCACATTGGCGAATTACTCTTACCAATAAACTTTGAGCCAATTGATTATAAATTTTTTTTTCAACTTTCAAAGTCCATAGGGCCTGTTCGTGAAAAGTGTTGCTCCAGCCAAAAAATGTCCATGCATTTTTTAATTCAACCCCTTCAAGACATTCCCCTGTCTGTAGCTTTGCAATGATATCTCGATTAGTCCAATCTTTTTGTGAGCGGAATAACCTTGTTTCTTTTTTAGTGAAAAAACGTTGTCCAGCATTAAATATTCAATGTTATTCTAGTTAAAACATGATATTCCGGTTTTACATAGGATAATTACTCTTATCAATAAGTTCTAGTTATCAAAGACAAAAAATTTCCACTTTCCAAAATCCATAGGTTTTCCCTTTTTTGTGAAAATGTTTTCTCCAGGCTAAAGATGTCTTGCAAATTTTTTTTAAATTTCAACCTCTTTATGACATTCTCCTGGACCGTAAGCTTTGCAATGATATCCTCATTTAGCCCAATCCCTTTAATTCCCTCCAAAAAGCAAGGTAATTCCCTTCTTTAATTCCCTTAATTCCCTAATCAAAAAAAAACGTTGTCCAGTATAAAGATGTCCCATGCTCATTTTTCCAAAAATCATGATATTCTGGCTTTACATTGTCTAATTACTCTTTCCAAATAAGTTTGAGATACTTCTGAGTTAAAAATTTTTTTAAGTTCCAAAATCCCCCTTGGTGAAAACGCGTTGTCCAGCATAAAGATGTCCTTATTTTTTTAAACTCAACTCTTCTTATGACATTCCTTGAAATTAAAGCTTTGCAAATGATATCTTATTTAGCCCGATCTTTTTTTGGGGTTGAGGAGAAAGGTCATGCCCTCCTCTTAGTAAAAAAACGTTGTTCAGCATAAAAATGTCTATTTTCATTTTTCCAAAACATGATATTCTGGTTTCACATTGGCGAATTACTCTTACCAATAAGTTTGAGCCAATTTGATGGATAAAATTTTTTTTCAACTTTCAAAGTCCATAGGGCCCCTGTTCTTGTGAAAAAAGTGTTGTCCAGCCAAAAAATGTCCATGCATTTTTTTTAATTTCAACCCCTTCTAAAGACATTCCCCTGTCTGTAAACTTTACCAATGATTCTTAAGTTAGCCATTTTTTTTGCTAGCTACGAGAACAGCTGGTTCCTCTGCTCATGAAAAAACGTTGTCCAGCATTAAGATGTCCATGTTGATTCTTACCAAAAACATGACATTTTGGTTTTACATAGGATAATTACTCTTATCAATAAGTTCGAGCTAATTCAAAGACAAAAAATTTCCACTTTCCAAAATCCATAGGTTTTCCCTTTTTTTGTGAAAATGTTTTCTCCAGGCTAAAGATGTCTGCAATTTTTTTTCTAAATTTCAACCTCTTTATGACATTCTCCGGACCGTAAGCTTTGCAATGATATCTCATTTAGCCCAATCCCTTTAATCCCCTCCAAAAGCAAGGTAATTCCCTTCTTTAATTCCCTTAATTCCCTAATGAAAAAAAAACGTTGTCCAGTATAAAGATGTCCATGTTCATTTTTCCAAAAATCATGATATTCTGGCTTTACATTGTCTAATTACTCTTTCAAATAAGTTTGAGCTAATTCTGAGTTAAAAATTTTTTTAAGTTCCAAAATCCCCCTTTGGTGAAAACGCGTTGGTCCATATTAAAGCCAGAATATCATGATTTTTAGAAAAATAGAACGTGGACATCTTTATACTGGAGAAGCGAGCGTTGTTTTCATTAGGGAATTAAGGGAATTAAAGAAGGGAATTACCTTGCTTTTGGAGGAATGAGATATAAATTAGAAAACTAACAGTTGCCAAATATGTTCATAAAGAGGTTGAATTTCAAAAAAAAAAATTGCAAAGACAGATCTAGCCTGGAGAAAACATTTACACAAAAAGGGAAAACCTATGGATTTTGGAAAATGAAATTTTTTGTCTTTGAATTAGCTCAAACTTATTGATAAGAGTAATTATCCTATGTAAAACCAAAATGTCATGTTTTTGGTAAGAATAACATGGACATCTTAATGCTGGACAACGTTTTTTCACTAAAAAGAGGAACGAGCTTCCTCCCCAGCCAGCAAAAAGATTGGGCTAAATGAGATATCATTGCAAAGCTTACAGACAGGGGAATGTCTTAAAGGGGTTGAAATTAAAAAAAATGCATGGACATTTTTTGGCTGGATAACACTTTTTTCACAAAAACAGGGCCCTATGGACTTTGAAAGTTGAAAAAAAAAATTTATCATCAAATTGGCTCAAACTTATTGGTAAGAGTAATTCGCCAATGTGAAACCAGAATATCATGTTTTGGAAAAATGAAAATAGACATTTTTATGCTGAACAACGTTTTTTTACTAAAAGGAGGAATGACCTTTCTCCTCAACCCCAAAAAAGATCGGGCTAAATAAGATATCATTGCAAAGCTTGAATTTCAAGGAATGTCATAAAAGGGTTGAGTTTAAAAAAAATAAGGACATCTTTATGCTGGACAACGCGTTTTCACCAAAGGGGGATTTTGGAACTTAAAAAAATTTTTAACTCAGAATTATCTCAAACTTATTTGAAAGAGTAATTAGACAATGTAAAGCCAGAATATCATGATTTTTGGAAAAATGAACATGGACATCTTTATACTGGACAACGTTTTTTTTTCATTAGGGAATTAAGGGAATTAAAGAAGGGAATTACCTTGCTTTTGGAGGGAATTAAAGGGATTGGGCTAAATGAGATATCATTGCAAAGCTTACGGTCCGGAGAATGTCATAAAGAGGTTGAAATTTAGAAAAAAAATTGCAGACATCTTTAGCCTGGAGAAAACATTTTCACAAAAAGGGAAAACCTATGGATTTTGGAAAGTGGAAATTTTTTGTCTTTGAATTAGCTCGAACTTATTGATAAGAGTAATTATCCTATGTAAAACCAAAATGTCATGTTTTTGGTAAGAATAACATGGACATCTTAATGCTGGACAACGTTTTTTCACTAAAAAGAGGAACGAGCTTCCTCCCCAGCCAGCAAAAAGATTGGACTAAATGAGATATCATTGCAAAGCTTACAGACAGGGGAATGTCTTAAAGGGGTTGAAATTAAAAAAAATGCATGGACATTTTTTGGCTGGACAACACTTTTTTCACAAAAACAGGGCCCTATGGACTTTGAAAGTTGAAAAAAAAATTTATCATCAAATTGGCTCAAACTTATTGGTAAGAGTAATTCGCCAATGTGAAACCAGAATATCATGTTTTGGAAAAATGAAAATAGACATTTTTATGCTGAACAACGTTTTTTTACTAAAAGGAGGAATGACCTTTCTCCTCAACCCCAAAAAAGATCGGGCTAAATAAGATATCATTGGAAAGCTTGAATTTCAAGGAATGTCATAAAAGGGTTGAGTTTAAAAAAAATAAGGACATCTTTATGCTGGACAACGCATTTTCACCAAAAGGGAGAACCCTTCTCCTCAACCACAAAACGGATTGAGCTAAATGAGGTATCATTGCAAAGCTTACAGTCTGGAGAATAAATGGGTTAAAATTTTAAAAAAATAACATGGACATCTTTATATCGGACATATTTTTACCAAAGATGAAAGAATCTTCCTCCCCAACCACAGAAAAAATGAGGATAAATGAGATATTATGGGAAACCTTATAGTTCAGGGAGCATAATAAGGTGGTTGAAATTAGTAAAAAATTAACACGGACATCTTTATGCTGGACAACATATTTTACCAAAAGAGGGAAAGACCCTTCTCCCCAACTAAAATTAAAGTAGGTAACTGAGGTATCCCTGTAAAGCTTACAGTCTGGGAATGGCATAAACAGGTTGAATTTTGAAAAAAAAATTAGTAGAAAAATATAAAAAATGCGGGAAAAATTATTTGTCAGCCGTATGTATGGCTGACACGGGCTACTTGTACATTAAATAACTAAAGTTAAAAACTATTGTCAATGTTTCATAAAATTATAAGGATTAAACTTTTTGTCCTTCGATGAAAAACTTTCATTCTTCGTCCAAATTTTGTACCATGTTGTTGTTTTCCTAGTTTTCCAGATTTCCAGATTTCCTAGTTTGTTTGACCAGTGTTTAATGTAAACAAAGAAACGTGTTTTAGATTTTTGATATGGTTTTATCTCCTGGCGATAATATGTTAATTGAAGATCCAACGTACCCTGGCACATTGGCCGCTGTAAGCAAATAATATTTTTTTCTTTATTTAAGCATGCTCTAAAACCCGTTGTAAAAAGACGGCCGTGGAATGCGTTGGTATCCCCCAAACTAATACATGGGCTGGTTGGTCCGGAGTGGAGGGGTTAAATCCGGAATTGGGAGGGGGGGGGGGGTTAAAATCCGAGAAACGCATTTTACACCCATATCGTTTTTTATTCTGGAGTGCATTTTATCCATATCATTTTTCTATTTTGAAGGAAAAATAGGCAAAAAAACACTGATTTTAGGTCAAAAAGCCCTTTTATTGCATTTTTAAGCTTTTTATTGCTTAAAACATTCATTTTAACTTTAAAAATTAAGTTTGGAGGCAATTAGAATTCATTTTAAAGACATTTTTTTTATTTTTCCAAAATTGGGGAGAGTTATTCTTCCCCCCCACTTCTGAGTGGGGGGCTTAAACACCCCAATTTAGAATTTGGGGGTGTTTAACCTCCACACCCACGACCCACCCCGTGGCCATGCATGCAAAAATTTAGAGGGAGTATTTTCCAAATGTCTCACAAAGACTCCCGCCTACTCCTTTTTGGCGGCAATGTAGAAAAAAAGAAAGTGGAAGAAGCTGATGTTTTTCCACAAAGGCGATAACAACAACGGCCACATCCTTAGCGTTCTTTGTTCTGGACCACCAGTTTTAGTGGAGTGTGGGAACGAATAAAAAAGGAAAGATTAGGGTGACCTGAGTTCCATCGCTTAACCTCTTCCCCTAGCCTTAAACTTTTGTTTTCCCCAGGTAGAAATGTTTGCCAAAGTAAAGTGCTCACGTCAAGCCTCTTAAAGGTGGGGTACAGAGTTATAATTTTTGCCTTCAATTCAGACCTGTGCACGGTCTGGAAATGCCCCACCGTTTTCTTGGAGGATTTGCCCCCCCCGTTTTGTTGCCTCCCCCCCCTCCGCCAAAAAATTAAAAAGTACCCTAAAATTATGACGCCATTTTTGACCTATAATGACACCATCGCAAATTTTTTGCAGTTTTTAGCCTATTTCAATGCATTTTAAGCCATTTTAGACCTATATTTACCTTATTTTCGCTTTTTTTGTCCCTTTTTTTCCCTTTTCCCTTCTTTTTTTCTCTTTTTTTTCTTTCCTCCCTGCTTACCCCCCGTTTTAAAAGTTGCCCCCCGTGCCCCCCCATTTTGGAATTGCCCCCCCCCGTTTTAACCCCGAGGGGGCAGTGCGCAGGTCTGTTCAATTTGTATGATTTTTTTGTGAAAACCTTTATATTTTTATTCAATGTGTTTGAGTGCCGGTTAATCTTTATTGTTTTTCCATCATTTTTTATTTTAAAAAATATTTAGGCGATTGTTTTTTATAAGCAATCAATTCAAACAAGTGTTTTTGTGTTTTAGCTCAGACCATATTCCTTAAATTTGTTACCGGTTTCGTGTGACTCACAAGGTCTAATTCCGGAAGCCTTGATTTCTGCATTAAAACGGTGGATTCCAGAAGATTCGAAAAACCCTGATTCTAGCATACCGAAATTGCTTTACTTACAACCTTCTTCCAGCAATCCTACTGGTGTAGCGTTACCTTTAGATAGAAGAAAAAAGATACTAGAAGTAAACTAACACGGTTTTTGATTTACACGTATTTTTTGTTAGATTAAGCGTGTTATAGTACAAAAACAAGTTTACAAAAATTAACATTGGCGGCTCTTTTTTTATCATTGAAAAAAATGAAGCAGTGTCTAAAAAGAAAAGATGCATCATATAAAAAAAATAAGCTTTCTGACCTGATTAACTGCATGTTAAGTTACCGGCTAAATTAGCCGGTTGTTAAAACCCACTAAAAATAATTTTGATATATATGAATAAAACAGTTTTAATTCTTTAACGAAAGACTGGATTATTAGCGTGTAAAAATAAATATTCATTATAATTTCTAAAATATCAATTTTTTATGGAGGGGATGTACTCCTCTTTCTACCCCCTTCAGTTTCAGTGTTTTTTTGCCTCGGTACCTGATTATCGTCTCTAATTCAAAACTATGTTAACCCATTCCCGAGATTGGCTTTTCCTCGTAAAACTTTCGTATGGCCTAGGTCATACTTGATACTTATGCAAAATTTTTGTGCGTGATTAGTGCCCAGTGAGGGAGTGAATTAAAATGGTTAAAGCTGTACGGTAGCAATATGCAGATTTTATTCACGTATACAATGTATTACGAAGGATATTTCATATTGCAAATATGTGCATATTGCTACTGCACAGCTTTAACCATTTAAATTTGCTCGCTCACTGAGCACTGATCACGCACAAAAAATTATGCAGACCTGTGTACCCCTGCACCCCCCGGGGGTTTTATTGGGGGCCATTCTAAAACGCGGAGGGGCACGGGGGGCAAATTTTTTGAAAAGGGGGGGGCAAGCAAAGGAGAATGAAAAAAAAGAGGAAACAAAGGAGAAAAAAGAAAGAAAAAGGGACAAAAAAGCGAAATTAAGGTAAAAATAGGTCTAAAATGGCTCCAATGCATTGAATAGGCTAAAAACTGCAAAAATTTCGCGATGATGGCGTCATAATAGGTCAAAAATGGCGCAATAATATTAGGGTACTTTTTTTATTTGGGCGAAGGGTGGCAAATCCTCCAATAAAGGGGGGCATTTCCAGACCGTGCACAGTTCAGGTGGGCAGCCTCCCGGATTTTTTTGGGGGGTATGCCCGACCCCCGAATTTTAGTTGGGGTGGGGTGTCCCAAATTTTTCTTTTGAGTATACCTCAAATACCCCATTTTTAGCGTTTTTAGTACTGGGACGTGGGACCCCCCCAAAAAAATTTTAGGGGGGAGGGGTGTCCGAGCTACCCCCAAAATTTAGGGGAGGTGTCGGCCATAATCAGGATTTTTTGGGGGGTATAAGCTCCCCCAACCCCCCTGCCCACCTATGGGTCTGATTATGTATTACCTAAGTACGACCTAGGTCATACGTAGAGTTTACCACAGTAAGGTTTCAATGAATGAAATTTTTTTTAATTGTACACGTCACTATATATGTAGCAATAAAGTACTATATTTAAAAAACATCCTAAACATTTATATCATGCCCCCCGTTTCAAAAAAGTTGCCCCCGTGCCCCCTTCCCGTTTTGTAATTGCCCCCCCCCCATTATAACTCCGGGGGGGGGGGCAGTGCACAGGTCTGTATATATAAAATGAATATGTATTATCGCGAATTGCATAAAGGTAAAACTGAGTGATCAAGCTCAAGTACAAAATATATCTATGTATATATTTTCTGAAATCTGGGTTGTTGTTGTTGTTGCCTTACCTGAAACTTATCTTCCCTATGCAGATTAATCAAGAGCAGGCGAGGCGTTAAGACAAGCCAGAAGGGGCAAAAAAATTTCACCCCCATAGTTGAGACTCTTCGTCCAACATTAATAACGATGTTGGCAACCTTTACTCTTACCGCTAGTGTTCACTCTCTATGCAGTGTTCACCCATTCCGAGGTTTTTTGTCTAAAGGATTTTTTACGTCGCCTGATATTGATCTTACTATTTAACGTCGTACACGAGCAGCATAGGTTTTCCTGCAAGGCCAATGGTACAAACTCCACACACAATAGAGCTGTATTGTCCGCTGGTTTGCTAGATGGAAAACTTCCATTTGTCGCCGACGTACAACAACAATCACTCTAGCCATGCTAAGCTGGACACATTTCTATAAAAGAAAAAATTCAGCGTGGTACCTATGTGTTTTTCTTTTTGGCAATCCAATGCATAGCATAAGTTTTATTATTACCAGCATAAGTTTTATTGAAATAGGCTAAAAACTGCAAAAATTTCGCGAGGATGGCGTCATAATAGGTCAAAAATGGCGCCATAATTTAGGGTACTTTTTCATTTTTGGCCGGGGGGGGCGAATTCCCCAATAAAGCGGAGGGGCATTTCCAGACCGTGAAAAGTTCTGATTATGTATTACCTAAGTACAACCTAGGTCATACGTAAAGTTTACCTCGGAAAGGTTTAATGACATTGGTCATACGAAAATACCATCATGGTGAGACGAAGGTTCCACCTTTTTCGTACGAAGGTTTCACGGTTGTAATGAGAAAAAGGCCATCACGGGAATGTGTTAATTGTTAAAAACATCTATTAGTGTGTTTTTTTTCTTTTGTGTGTAATTTTAACCTATCAAAACGACCAGCAGTTACTATTATGAAACCGTTTCAGCAATAGAATTACAAAAAACAGACATTTCCAGTACCACTACCAATAAAAATTTTAAAAAAATAGTTCTCGACAATTTTTTACAAAATAGGTATAACATGAATACGTATTATCGCGGATTGCATAAAGGTAAAACTAAGTGATCATGCTTAAGCCCAAAATATAAATATCTATGTATCAGGGACATACCCAGAGTTTCATTTGGGGGGGCAGATTGTAGTACAAAAAAAAATTTTGGGGGGGAGGGCTCCGCCCCTCCACGAAATTTCGGGGGGGGGGGGGAGCGGAGCCTCCCTTTAATTTTTGAAAACGTTAAAAAAACAGGGATAAACGTGGATAAAGCTGTATAATACACTGTTTTTGGTCTAATAACCTATTATCTAATGTTTTTAGCGGTAAAAACATGTTTTCTTAGTTAAAAATTATACATTAGCACACATTGGCAGAGCCTGGATTTCACAAAAAAGGAATTTAGAGACCTTTCCTTAGCTACACCCACATTGTAAACCAAAGCACATGAGCAGCATCTCGACTCCATGTTTTTAGGGTACCTACCTACCTATATGAAAAAAATCCGAGCCAATGCTATAGGCGGCTGGAAAAATTAGGAAAGGGGAGGCACATAAATCAACCAATATGATTGTTTGTTTTGCTTTCTGTGTAGTACTTATTATTTATAAAAAATATTGTACTAACTTTAAAATAACATTAGCATTAGGCAAGATAAATAGCGATATATATGTATACTATAGAAAGTGACTGCTAAGCGAAGTGAAGCAGAAAAATTTTTTGGTTTTTGGGGGTCAATTGGTGTACTAAAATTACTTTATAGTTTGGCGCCGAGCGATTAGCGAGGCGCTAGAAAATTTGGAATTTTTAGCCCATGAAAACCCCCAAATTTTACTATCTGGCGACTATTTCTGGGGGGGGGGGCGGGCGCCCCGTTCCCCCCCGCCCAACCACTATCCTTATTTTCCCCCTGTCCGACCATTTCGGGGGAGGGGCGGCCGCGACCCCCATGGTTACGTCCCTGCTATGTATATATTTTTTTAAATCTGGGTAATACGTATGCGTTTTTGTTTGTGGGAATCTGATGCAAAGCATAAGTTTTATTATCACCCTTATGAACTGCAGAATTATTACTGAAATTAGACATGCAGATGCACAGCATTCAATTTGTTAGCTTTCAATTTTTTTATTTGGGAAAAAATGTGTATTATTTCAATAAGAATGTAAACATAAAAAGGCTTGAGCCTTAGCTAAGCGTAAGGATAAGTTTGGGAAGTTGGAAGTTCTTTAAAACGTGGAAATTTTGAGTTTATAGATTGCAAACTAAAAAAAAACATTTAAAGCAAAGACCCACGGGTGCCATGCGCCGATGCTACCCTGATTCTTCGGCCGGTGTCGGTGTTAAACTTAGGTATTTTCACGCTTTTAACTGCCTAAGAACTAGGTATATTCACGTTTTTAACGTTTCCTGGCTTGTCTTAGCGCCTGTCCTTTGTATAATCTGCATAGGGGAGATAAGTTTCAGGTAATGCAACAACAACAACAACAACGTTTTTAACACGTCCAGCACTAGATATTTTCACGTTTCTAACGTGCTAGCTGACTAAACAATAGATTTTCACTCTCACTTTTTTACCTTCTGACCCCTCTGACACCCTCTAGATTTTCAATTTTTCCACCTCGGTTTGATCTTCGTTCTCCCCCCTAGAAAGCCAGGGGGTGGTCGGACCCCATTGTATCTTACGCATTGAATTGATTCATACAAATTCAATAGAACTATTAAAAAACTAATTTTTCATATTTTCACATTTGAGATGTATTCATACATGAGCATGGGGGGTAGGGTGGGGTCCACCCCCCTAGCCTCGAAATTTCGGACCACCCCTAGAAAAAATCTAAGGGCGCCCCTCCCTCGAAAATCTTTAAATTTTGAGACCCTACTCCTACCCGTACCTA
>JASAMX010007780.1:60000-95172 GCA_030248175.1 Microlaimidae sp. YZB2_3 | reverse complement strand
GTGTGGATGTTGCTGTACTTGGTTCAGTTACGTATTGCTATGTAATAAATAGAAACATTAAAGAAAAAGTCGCCTTATATTAAATCTGAATTTTTCAATGTTTTTCGGAATTAAAACTTGATATTTGATTTTAAAAAGCCGTTAATATGGCGGTACGTTCTTATACGAAAATAATGATAAATTACAAAATTTAATGCGCAATGCGATAACTTATTTTGACAGAAATTTTTCATGGTTACTGTGACGCTTGCGTTATACTTTTTTTGTATCGTTTTGACAACGTGTGACTTAACTAATACTGTGGTATTTACAGCTGGTTAACTCATGTAAAAGTTAATCCACTTTGGAGAGAAATATATGTGAATTAAGTTTTATTAATGGTTAAAAGACGCAAAATAAAGCTTTTACACGTATTGTTTTTATTAGGGTTTGTTTTTCTGAAATATTCACAAAGTCTGTTATTAATTTACAGGTTTTAAAAAGATTTGTTTCAGTCTTTTCTGGCATTTAGTTTTAGACTTATGTAGCTTTATACTATTCCATTTTAATATAAGGCTTTTTTTTCGAAACTTTGTTTTTTCCATCTTTTGCTAGAATAATTTAAAAAGTCAAGTTTAACCTCTTTTAATAAAAAAAAACAGCGAAAACAAATTAAGAAGTTACATTTGTATTAATTTGTCATAAAATAAATTAAAAAATATTATAAATATGGTCACAATTTCTTAAAAGGACTGTTTAAAAAAAAAAACCAGGAACAAAAAAAATTTTCAGTTTAGTTTTAAAATGATACGTGAAAGAAGCAAAAGGATATGTATGACATGCAAATGTGCACAATTGTAGTTTCTTTAAAATAAGTAGTATTTGTTATTTTCATTCGTTTTTTTTCATTTAAAAAGATAAAGAAATGAAATTAAACATTAATGTTTATGTTTCTCAGGGGTTCGAACTTAGGACCCTCAAATGCGTATCCAAAGACCACCCACTGAGCTCCGTAATTATGATTAGTTCGCCTAAAAGCGTAATATAAACGGCTGTTTGCAACCACCGATGTTTTCAGGCAAAATTTTCACTTTCCTTGGGTGTTTTGGGGAATTTTTAAAAATAATGTAAACTGAACTTTATTGGTAAAGTGCCGACAAATCTGCGGTATTTTTTATAAAAAATGTATTAGTTTGTGTTTAGTTTTATTGTATTTTTTATTTTAAAAATTTACAAAACATGCATTTGTTGTGTTCTTTACAATCCTTTAACATTTGAAAAATATAAAATATATTTCAAGGTTTTTCAACGATTTATTCCTTAATCTTTTGTATTTTGTTTTAGAGATTTTGTCAGGGATTTCGGGGATTTTTTTTTATTTACCACTTTATTATTATTTTTTTTGAAGAAAAGGAAGAAGGCTCATTAAATACATGCAATAAACATTTATCCCCCTTCGCTCGTTACTCAAAATAACACCTGAATAAGTGTAGAAAAAACCCATTAAAACCTTAAAAGATGTTTAAAAAAAGCAAATGATTATGTCAAACTACATTTCTTTAAAACTAAGTGACTTATGCTCTCACTTTAAGCATATTCTTTTTATTTATGCATTACATCTATATTATTTTCTTGAGAATGCTGAGCTAAGTATTTGGAAGCCAGCCAAGAAGATTAAATAAATATCTTTAGAAACATGGTTTTCAAACTATTTATCGTAACACCCGTCCGTCACGTTGACACCCGTCCATCACGATGATACCCGTCCGTCACGATGAACCCATTCATCACGATGACACCGGTCCGTTGAGATGACAACCGTCCGTCACAATGACACCCGACTGTCACAATGACATTCGTCCATCCGCATGCCTGCGTTTGTTAAGCAGGAGTGCCACACCTTTGTCCCGAATCATCGTATTATCCACCTTTGGTATAAGTAGGTAGTTAAGTAGTCGTTAATTAAAAAAAGTAGTCGATCATAAGTATGTAGTTAACTACTTCAATTTTTTTAACTGGGTAGTTTAATCATAAGTAGTTAAGTAGGTATAAGTCCAATAGTTAATTTTAAATTGAATATATATTTATAGTAAAGTCCTGGTAACACTGGTGGCAATGCCACCTTGCGATGATAATGCCACGAGTGGCATAATAAATACATTAGATAATTTCGATAGTAACTGCTTAAGATCACCAATACTATCTGCAGCTTTTTCGTTCGTTGTTTTAGTCCATGCTCTTCGTTCAGTTCGTGCTCTATTAGGGGCGCCCCTCCCTACAACCCCCCCCCCCCCTTTTGAGTAATTTGTAGGAGTACCCCCCTTTCCGAAATCCTGGCTACGCCCCTGCCCTGGGTAAATCACATTTTCATTTCTAGAAGGGGGATCTTGGGGGGGGGAGTCCAGTTCTAGTGTCCAAAGAAAAACAGTTTTAAACCATAATAACTTTTACAATTGTTTTTTTATAAGATAATATTACATTTTATTGAATAAAAAGCGATATTCTGATATAAAAAGGGTGTAAAAACATGAATGTGTGTTAAAAATCAACGTTTTTGGAAGAAAATTTAGTATAAAAAAGTACCTAAAATTTTCCCAAGGAGGGAGGCGGGGGGGTCAAATTTTAAATTCTAGAAGAGGGTGACGGGCAAGGGGTAAAAAAATCCGGAAATTTGGGGGAGGGGCGCCCCTAGATTTTCGTCTAGAGTGGGTAAAATTTCGAGGGGATGGACCGTGGACTCCACCCTGCGCAGTGGCGTGCCCGGGATTTTCAGGAGCCCCTTGTCAGGGGGTTCGGGGGGCAGAATGCCCCCCCGAGGGAGAAAATTTTTAATTTAAGGCGCTAAAATACACTAGAAATTTTAATTCCAGATGATGTTTTCTACAAAAATTTAAGATTTTTTTATCCTTTTAAGTTTAAAACACGTGTTTAAAACGTTAATAAAAGGTTAATAGTGTTTATAGTAGTTTGATTTAATATGTATGCTTTAATTATTGAACGGTATAGCAGACCTGTGCACGGTCTGGAAATGCCCCCCCCCGTTTTATTGCCCCCCCCCCCCCCGCCGAAAATGAGAAAGTACCCTAAAATTATGACGCCATTTTTGACCTATGATGACGCCGTCATCGCGAATTTTTTGCAGTTTTTAGCCTATTTTAATGTATTTTCGCTTTTTTTGTCCCTTTTTTCCCTTTTCCCTTCTTTTTTTTCACTTTCCCCCCTGCTTGCCCCCCGTTTTATTAACCCCCCCCCCGTTTCAAAAAAGTACCCCGTGCCCCCCCCATTTTGGAATTGCCCCCCCCCGTTTTAACCCCGGGGGGGGCAGTGCACAGGTCTGGTATAGTCGATTTGAAATATGTCAAATAAACTGTCAAATTAGACTTGCCCCGCGAAGCGGAAAAATTGGTTTTTTGACTATTAATATGCTTTTGGAAGGCATCAGAAAAGTTTCTGTATTAATATTCAAAGAAAAAAATTTCTCTCTCAAAATTCAAAAAACGTAAGGGTCTTTCCTTCAAAAAAAAATGCGGCTTCGCCGGATTTGGGGGGGGGTTAATAAAACGGGGGGCGAGCGGGGGGAAAGAGAAAAAAAAAGAAGGGAAAAGGGAAAAAAGGGACAAAAAAAGCGAAAATACATTAAAATAGGCTAAAAACTGCAAAAAATTCACAATGCGTCGTCGTAGGTCAAAAATGGGCGTCATATTCTCATTTTTGCGGGGGGGGGGGGGCGATGAAACGGGGGGTTTTGGGAGTAGGTCTGCGTGATTAAAGCATACGTAGTTAATCGAACTACTATAAACACTATTAACCTTTTATTAACGTTTTAAACACATATTTAAATTTAAAGGATAAAAAAATCTTAAATTTTTGTAGAAAACATCATCTGGAATTTAAAATTTCTAGTGTATTTTAGCGCCTTAAATTAAAAATTTCTCCCTCGGGGCATTCTGCCCCCCGAACCCCCTGACAAGGGCTCCTGAAAACCAGACACACTGCGCAGGGTGGCTCCACATCCCCTGGAAATTTTTACCCCGCTCTGAGACGAAAATCTCGGCGCCCCTCCCCAATTTCCGGATTTTTTACCCCCTTGCCCGTCACTCTTCTGAATTTAAAATTTCAACCCCCCCGCCTCCCTCCTTGGGAAAATTTTAGATTCTAAATTTTCTTTTTCAAAAACGTTGATTTTTAACACACATTCAGTGTTTACACCCCTTTTTGTGCGAATATCGCTTTTATTCGATAAAATGTAATATTATCTTATAAAAAAACAATTGTAAAAGTTATTATGGTTTAAACTGTTTTTTCTTTGGACACTAAACTCAACTCCCCCCCCCCCCAAGATCCCCCTTCTAGAAATGAAAATGTGATTTACCCAGGGGCAGGGGCGTAGCCCAGTTTGGAAAGGGGGGTACTCCTACAACCCCCTTTTGAGTAATTTGTAGGAGTACCCCCCTTCCGAAATCCTGGCTACGCCCCTGCCCTGGGTAGATAGCCATTTTCATTTCTAGAAGGGGGATCTTGGGGGGGGGGGGAGTCCCAGTTCCCTTATCGTGTCCAAAGAAAAACAGTTTTTAAACCATAATAACTTTTACAATTGTTTTTTTTATGAAGATAATATTACATTTTTATTGAATAAAAAGCGATATTCTGATATAAAAAGGGTGTAAAAACATGAATGTGTGTTAAAAATTCAACGTTTTTGAAAGAAATTTTAGTATAAAAAGACCTAAAATTTTCCCAAGGAGGGAGGCGGGGGGGTCAAATTTAAATTCTAGAAGAGGGTGACAAGGGTAGAGAAAATCCGGAAATTTGGGGGAGGGGCGCCCCTAGATTTTTAGTATCGTGGGTAAAGATGTCGAGGGGATGGACCGTGGACTCCACCCTGCGCAGTGGCGTGCCCGGGATTTTCAGGAGCCCCTTGTCAGGGGGTCCGGGGGGCAGAATGCCACCCAGGACAATTTTTAATTTAAGGTGCTAAAATACACTAGAAATTTTAATTCCAGATGATGTTTTCTCCAAAATTTAAGATTTTTTTTTATCCTTTTTAAGTTTAAAACACGTGTTTAAAACGTTAATAAAAGGTTAATAGTGTTTATAGTCATTTAACATGTATGCTTTAATTATTGAACGGTATAGAGCAATAGTATACTGGTTCAGTTAGTGTGGTTATTGGAATTTGCAAACAAAAAACTGCAATCGTAAAACTCTTTGATGAGGTTTTTTCCACGTAATGTTGTTAAATATTCAATGTTTTTTTGTTAAATCCCACGTATAAATTATTTTACATGTTGAAACACGCAATATTTGATATAATTTGATTTATTCGACAGTATTATATAGAAAAATTTCATCTGTGCATTTTGCGTTTAAAATTTTTTTACTTTGCAAACTTCGAACTGAAAAAAACTGCGAACTTAAAATCCCCGGGGCCTATTTCATAAAGATTTCTGTAATTGTAAATTAATAAACGCATTTAATTTCTTCTTATTTTATTAATTAAAAAGTACGTACGTAACTGTGGAATTTGCGGAATTTACAGACATGTAATTTCTAAAATTCTAAACGCAATTTTATTCATATACTTTTTAATTAAAAATACAAAAGAAAAATATGCGTTCATTAATTTATAGCGGTAAATTTATACATGCAATTTTTATGAAATAGGTCCCAGATGAGAGTTTTTTCCACAAATCTTCAGATGAGTTTTTTTCCACGTGATGTTTGCAAACTTCAATTTTTACATGATAAAAAATGGCATAACATATAATTAGAACAATTGTTTAACACACAGTCGTACATTCTCTGCTGTTATACATTCTTGATAATAGTGGTCATATAGAAAATGCGTGGCTGATAAAAGCGCAATGAAAACGAATGGTATCAAAATAATACAGTGATTGGCTCTAATTTATATGTGATGATTGTGGTATAAATCATGTAATAACATGATTTATCGCGACCGATTTGTTGAGGAGGGCTCAACCCCTTCCCACCAATAAAATACTTTTATGAGGGGCACTATGTGTGCTTCCCCCTACTATACCGCATGCTCTCCCACTCCGACCGGCAATCCTAGCCACACCCTTGCATAGATACCATCAAATATCAACGCTTTGACGTAAAAATATTTCAAATCACTATTTGTTTTATTTAGTTTTTTTCCCATAAAAACAACAAAAAAATTATGTTTCTAATAATTTTCTTGAAAAAATTTAATTACATATTGCTCATAAAATATGAAAAAAAACATATTTTTACTGTTTTTAAAAAACTTCTTGATTAAAATGCAATTTATGTTATCTTTAAAAACTGCACAAAAACAAACGCGAACTAAAAAATTAGTAAAAAATCAAAATGTGAACACAAAATACAGAAAAAAATTTCGATTATAAATTTTGTTAAGTGTTTTATTTATGGTTCAGCAGTGAATCAGCGTTATGTGAGAACGAGAAAGTGTGAAAAGTTTTGTTTTAGAATGACTCATTTATTAAATCATATTAAAATGCATAAAAAGTATTATTTTATGAAAAAAAAATTTTTTTAAAAATATTACCATGATAAAATTGTTACTAAGGTTTTTCATTAAACGTCGAATACTCGCGAAAAAGATTCATTCTGACCGTCAGAAATCTATTTCTCTAAAAAGTCAGCTTCAAACGTTAAAATAATATTTTTGAACAACGTAAAATAAGTAAATTTATTTTTATAAAAAAAAATCAATCTGTATTAATGAACGAATTGAAATGTTATATTCAAAAAAATTTAACTGAAATTAAAATAAAAATAAAGAGTTATTTGTACGTCGAAACCTTTAGCATTTTTTCAGCTATACTTAGCCTTACCCGACAGCTATTAATTTTCAATCTACAACGAACAACAGTTGGTTGTAAAAAATGTTGAAAAATATCTTGATGCGAATGTACTTAGTATTAAGTTACACTTAGTTAAGTTCAAAAAACAATATTTTTTAGTTTTAGACAAGGCGTTATAAAGATTTTACTAGTTTTAAAAAAAAAGTTTATTTTAAATGATATTGCAATATTTTTTTTCAAAATTACAGCTAAATAAGACGCACGTAATTTTTTGTCAAAATTACAGTTAAATAAAATGAATGTAATTTTTTTAAAAACTTACAATAATTATTGCATTTAAAAATATTTAACACCGGATTATATATTACTAAATTGTAAAGCTGGGTTTTGTTCTAGCAAAAGACGAAACAAAGTTTCGAAAAAAAGCCTTATATTAAATGGAATAGTATAAAGCTACATAAGTCTAAAAACTAAATGCCAGAAAAGACTGAAACAAGTCTCTTTAAAACCTGTAAATTAATAACAGATTTTGTGAAATTTTCAGAAAAACAAAACCGAATAAAAACAATACGTGTAAAAGCTTTAGTTTGCGTTTTTTAACCATTAATAAAACTTAATTCACATAAATTTCTCTCAAAGTGGATTAACTTTTACATGAGTTAACCAGCTGTAAATACCACAGTATTAGTTAAGTCACACGTCGTCAAAACGATACAAAAAAGTATAACGCAAGCGTCACAGTAACCATGAAAAATTTCTGTCAAAATAAGTTATCGCATTGCGCATTAAATTTTGTAATTTATCATTATTTTCGTATAAAGCAAAACATACCGCCATATTAACGGCTTTTTAAAATCAAATATCAAGTTCTAAGTCCGAAAAACATTGAAAAATTCAGATTTAATATAAGGCGACTTTTAATTTAACAAATACATTGACAGCTAATTTGTTTTATGTAATAAATAGAAACATTAAAGAAAAAGTCGCCTTATATTAAATCTGAATTTTTCAATGTTTTTCGGACTTAGAACTTGATATTTGATTTTAAAAAGCCGTTAATATGGCGGTATGTTTTGCTTTATACGAAAATAATGATAAATTACAAAATTTAATGCGCAATGCGATAACTTATTTTGACAGAAATTTTTCATGGTTACTGTGACGCTTGCGTTATACTTTTTTTGTATCGTTTTGACGACGTGTGACTTAACTAATACTGTGGTATTTACAGCTGGTTAACTCATGTAAAAGTTAATCCACTTTGAGAGAAATTTATGTGAATTAAGTTTTATTAATGGTTAAAAAACGCAAACTAAAGCTTTTACACGTATTGTTTTTATTCGGTTTTGTTTTTCTGAAAATTTCACAAAATCTGTTATTAATTTACAGGTTTTAAAGAGACTTGTTTCAGTCTTTTCTGGCATTTAGTTTTTAGACTTATGTAGCTTTATACTATTCCATTTAATATAAGGCTTTTTTTTCGAAACTTTGTTTCGTCTTTTGCTAGAATTTCCGCCTTTTAATGCATTGAATTCAATGTCATTTATTAAAGATATAAAACATTAAAAAATTTACTCATTTTAAAAGAAACGTCATGGTCTCCTCATGATATGAATACAATTATTTTCATATCCAAAATTTCAATGTAATTTTAAGCAGTATACTATACAAAAATTAAGTCTGGGTAACTCCGTAAAATTGTATGGAACCTGAAAGAACCATATAAAATAGTGTGTTTTTCTTCTGTTTAAATTTTTTTAGTTAGACCTGATTTAACCACTTTTTTGGAAATTAGCTTTATTTGGACTTTTGTTTTGTGCTTGATTTTTCTGGATTGATGGTTTATTTTTAAACAACAAAACCACACCATTGTAAATGGTTTTTCCAGGTTCCATACAATTTTACGAGGTTACCCAGACCAGTCTTTTCTCGCATTAAATTTTTGGAGTGATTGTAGCTTCATAGTATTCCATATAAAAAAGACTTTTTTTCTGTTTCGATTTTGATAAATTTCCGTCTATTGAAACATTGTATCCCGCAGCGCTCACACGTCACCCAAGATTTATTTCATTTTATTTTTTTATATATTTTTATTGTTGCCATATGGCTGCTAATTAGTGGTAAGGATATTTTTTCGCTCTTCCCGTTGAAAATTAGTAATTTTTATAAAAAGGTAAGGAATTATAATTTAAACCAAAAAAATAACCACAAGAGAATGTGTATTACTGAATGAAGTTACTTAATATGTAATTCAGTAAGGAAAAAAAAGTGTCACACAAGTACCCCAGTACCTAATGCGTAACTTAGAAAAAAACTAGTCGTTTTTCACATGAACAGAGGTTTAACAACGGGCAATAGAGCATATAGGAGAATAAAATTCAGGTGACGCGGCAATTTAGCATCTACGTGCAAAAAATCAGCTCTAAATATTTACCACAGGAAAAAATTTTTTGGGGACCCCAAAAAAAAAACAGAAAAAAACAAAATAAAGTTAAGCAAATTAAGCTTATTAGTATGAAATTCAGGTATGTTTAGCAAAAGTTTTTAGGTTTTTAATATCAGAAAAATATGGGTAATATTTTAGTTATGTAAAATGTTTAGATTTTTAATTGGCTAAAAAACTATTAAAGGTTTTGTTGATTTTCGATGACGCCATCAACAACGGTTAACCGCGCAGTGACTTAACCCATTTAATATAAGGGAAAGAGCGCTCCGCGCTCTTCCCTGATTCATACTTTCGTTTTTACAACCAAAACGTAACTCTACGTTGAAATAATTTTCTTCAAGGGTAAGAAAAATAATTTCTGTCAACGATGAAAAAAATTGCGTATTTTAGTTACGTTAAAATTTTTATTTGTAATTTGAATTGATTTTTCAAGTTTTTTCGTTTAAAAAATTTTAAAACTCTTAAAAAAACTTCGCAAAAAATATTTTTATGGTGAAACGGCAAGCGAATTGAATTATGTAGTTCGTAAAATAATTGCTTTCGTTGAGTACTATTCAAAATTTTAGTGATGGGCAGTTCCGGTTCCAGGTTCCGAATGTTCCGGGCAAAATTTGGAATTCCGGTTCCGGTTCCTGTTCCGGATTTTTGGAAAATCTCAATTCCGGTTTTGGTATCGGTTCCAGTGTTCCGGGTGTTTCACAGTTTATTAGGAAATTCCGGTTTCGGGTTCCGGATGTTCCGGGAAAAATTTGGAAATTCGGTTCCGGTTCCTGTTCCGGATTTTCGGAAAATCTCAATTTCAGTTCTGGTTCCGGTTCCGGTGTTCTGGGGGTTTCGCAGTTTTATCGGCAGTTCTGGTTCCGGGTTCCGGATGTTCCGGACAAAATTTAAAACTACGGTTCCGGTTCCTGTTCTGGAGATTTTTAAAATTGTCAATTCCGTTTCGGGTTTCGGTTCCGGTGTTATGGGGGTTCTGCAGTTACGCCCATCACTAAAAGTTTGCATTAAAATTTTAAAAGTAAAAAAATAACCAAAAAGTGCTTACCATATGGAGTCTTGAGATGTAGATTTTGCAGTAGATTTTCATATTCCGATGATCATTTTTTATAAATTATTTTATTGTTTTAATTCTGTTTCCCTTGCGGTTGAAGTATCATCGGTCATTATAGGTTTCCACCACCAATAGAATGGAATAAGCACATCCCTGCTGATGTTATTTTGCAGTTTTTATGATGGTAAGCAGTCCGCTTTTTGCTTATTTTTTATCTCTTAAAATTTTAATGCCAAAATGCTGTTATTGATGCGCGTTTAGAACTTTTTTTTTGATATTTTTTTATTTATTATTTTAATCGATAACTCGATACGGAATTGCACCTAATTTTAAAAAGGTCTGCTGAACGGGAACTTGAACCGTAGTTTTATATTTTTTCCGGAACATCCGGAGCCCGGATCCAGATTATTTTTGATCAAACTGCGAAACCCCAGAACACCGGAACCGGAATATCAGATCTGAAATTGAGATTGTTAGCCTAAAATAAGGAACAGGAAGGAGATGAACCTGAATTTCCAAATTTTTCCCACGTTCTCTAATTATCGGTACGCGCAGCCGGACCCAGGGCTAAACTTGCACCCGTGGCACTCGAACCGATGCCAGAACCGGTATATATTTATATTTATATATATATCTATATATCCTGGGACGGAACCGGAGAGGGGAATTCCAAATTTTGCCCTGACATTCGCCAACCTAGGAACCGGAACGTGCCCATTTCTAGAATTTCATGTTCATCTCCACTTAATCTATTATTTTGCTAACCTTTTTACATAATTTTTATTTCCCTTGCCGTATTCACCAAAAAGATATTTCTAATTGAGAAGAAAAAAATTTTTAGGAGCTATTTATCGATTTTTTGGTCGCAACGAATAATAACTAAAAAATATCAATTCAAATTGGCCACGAGATGTTGGGACAACAAATTTTAGCGGACAGTGAGAAACTGCACAATGGCCGACGCATTTGCTTTTTCATAGTTGACAGAAATCGTTTTTCGCGGTGTACCGCTTGAGGAAGATCCCCGAATTGATTTAAATTGATAGAGTTACATTTTGGTTGAAATAACTCCTCGTGGCCCCACTTCTGAATCAGGGAAGAGCGCAGAGCGCTTTTTCCTTATATTGCAAATGGGTTAAGTCACCTTCGGTTAACCGTTGTTGATGGCGTCATCGAAAATCAACAAAACCTTTAATAGTTTTTTAGCCAATTAAAAATCTAAACATTTTTTACATAACTAAAATATTACCCCATATTTTTCTGATATTAAAAACCTAAAAACTTTTTACTGAACATACCTGAATTTCATACTAATAAGCTTAATTTGCTTAACTTTTTTTTTGGGTCCCCCAAAAATTTTTCCCTGTGGTAAATATTTGGAGTTGATTTTTTGCACGTAGATGCTAAATTGCCGCCTTACCTGAATTTTATTCTCGTATATGCTCTATTGCCCGTAGTTAAACCTCTGTTCATGTGAAAAACGACCAGTTTTTTTCTAAGTTACGCATTAGGTACTGGGGTACTTGTGTGACACTTTTTTCCTTACTGAATTACATATTAAGTAACTTCATTCAGTAATACACATTCTCTTGTGGTTATTTTTTGGTTTAAATTATAATTCCTTACCTTTTTTATAAAAATTACTAATTTTCAACGGAAAGAGCGAAAAAATATCCTTACCACTAATTAGCAGCCATATGGCAACAATAAATATATTTAAAAAAAATAAAATGAAATAAATCTTGGGTGACGTGTGAGCGCTGCGGGATACAATGTTTCAATAGACGGAAATTCACTCCAAAAATTTAATGCGAGAAAAGACAGGTCTGGGTAACCTCGTAAAATTTTATGGAACCTGGAAAACCATTTACAATGGTGTGGTTTTGTTATTTAAAAATAAACCATCAATCCAGAAAAATTAAGCACAAAACAAAAGTCCAAATAAAGCTAATTTCCAAAAAAGTGGTTAAATCAGGTCTAACTAAAAAAATTTAAAACGGAAGAAAAACACACTATTTTATATGGTTCTTTCAGGTTCCATACAATTTTACGGAGTTACCCAGACTTAATTTTTGTATAGTATACTGCTTAAAATTACATTGAAGTTTTGGATATGAAAATAATTGTATACATATCATGAGGAGACCATGACGTTTCTTTTAAAATGAGTAAATTTTTTAATATTTTATATCTTTAATAAATGACATTGAATTCAATGCATTAAAAGGCGGAAATTCTAGCAAAAGACGAAACAAAGTTTCGAAAAAAAGCCTTATATTAAATGGAATAGTATAAAGCTACATAAGTCTAAAAACTAAATGCCAGAAAAGACTGAAACAAGTCTCTTTAAAACCTGTAAATTAATAACAGGTTTTGTGAAATTTTCAAAAAAACAAAACCGAATAGAAACAATACGTGTAAAAGCTTTAGTTTGCGTTTTTTAACCATTAATAAAAATTAATTCACATAAATTTCTTTGAAAGTGGATTAACTTTTACATGAGTTAACCAGCTGTAAATACCACAGTATTAGTTAAGTCACACGTCGTCAAAACGATACAAAAAAAGTATAACGCAAGCGTCACAGTAACCATGAAAAATTTCTGTCAAAATAAGTTATCGCATTGCGCATTAAATTTTGTAATTTATCATTATTTTTGTATAAAGCAAAACATACCGCCATATTAACGGCTTTTTAAAATCAAATATAAAGTTCTAAGTCCGAAAAACATTGAAAAATTCAGATTTAATATAAGGCGACTTTTTCTTTAATGTTTCTATGTATTACATAAAACAAATTAGCTGTCAATGTATTTGTTAAATTAAAAGTCGCCTTATCTTAAATCTGAATTTTTCAATGTTTTTCGGACTTAGAACTTGATATTTGATTTTAAAAAGCCGTTAATACGGCGGTATGTTTTGCTTTATACGAAAATAATGATAAATTACAAAATTTAATGCGCAATGCGATAACTTATTTTGACAAAAAATTTTTATGGTTACTGTGACGCTTGCGTTATACTTTTTTTGTATCGTTTTGACGACGTGTGACTTAACTAATACTGTGGTATTTACAGCTGGTTAACTCATATAAAAGTTAATCCACTTTGAAAGAAATTTATGTGAATTAATTTTTATTAATGGTTAAAAAACGCAAACTAAAGCTTTTACACGTATTGTTTTAATTCGGTTTTGTTTTTCTGTAAATTTCACAAAATCTGTTATTAATTTACAGGTTCTAAAGAGACTTGTTTCAGTCTTCTCTGGCATTTACTTTTTAGACTTATGTAGCTTTATACTATTCCATTTAATATAAGGCTTTTTTTCGAAACTTTGTTTCGTCTTTTGCTAGAATCCAAATTAATTTTCAATCTGTATTACGATGTGCAATAAATTTAATAATTATAATCCATAAGCACTGAATTTTAAAATATTATATATTTTTCTCGAAAAGTGTAAATTCTACGTTAAAAAACTGATTGCAGTCAACAATATTGCAGCTGGTAACAACTGTCTTATTGGTTTTAAAAATTTATCCAAGGCTAAGATTATGAGGTACATAAATGATTTAAAAGCACAAATGGTTACCAGATTGTTGCACAAAAAGGTTTTTAAAAAGCGTTTAAAGATTTAATATAAATACAAAAGCGGCTGAAAAAATTAAAGAAATTTTTTATATACAATGGACCGATTCGACCTTTGTTTTTAGTTTTTAAATAACATTACGCGTACACTATTGCGTGAGGTACGAGAACTCAAATCTTGACCAATGTTGTACAGGTGTAATACCATGCGTCCAAAATTTTTTGGGATTATTCCTAAAATTTATAAAAAAATTTCAAGCTTCAATTCTGGTTGATTTTTTGAGCAGCAACCGCTATTAAAGTTTACCATGGTTAATGAGTAATTTAAAATATTATTCATTTTACAATTTAAGTAAATATAATCCGGTGTTAAATATTTTTAAATGCAATAATTATTGTAAGTTTTAAAAAAATTACATTCATTTTATTTAACTGTAATTTTGACAAAAAATTACGTGCGTCTTATTTAGCTGTAATTTTGACAAAAAATATTGCAATATCATTTAAAATAAACTTTTTTTTTAAAACTAGTAAAATCTTTATAACGCCTTGTCTAAAACTAAAAAATATTGTTTTTTGAACTTAACTAAGTGTAACTTTTTAATACTAAGGTACATTCGCATTAAGATATTTTTCAATACATTTTTTACAACCAACTGTTGTTCGCCGTAGATTGAAAAATTAATAGCTGTCGGGTAAGGTTAAGTATAGCTGAAAAAATGCTCAAAGTTTCTACGTACAAATAACTCTTTATTTTCTATTTTTTAATTTCAGTTAAATTTTTTTCGAATATAACATTTCAATGCGTTCATTAATACAAATTGTTTTTTTCTATAAAAATAAATTTACTTATTTTAGGTTGTTCAAAAATTTTTTTTTATCGTTTGAAGCTGACTTTTTAGAGAAATAGATTTCTGACGGTCAGAATGAATCTTTTTCGCGATTATTTGACGTTTAATGAAAAACCTTAGTAACAATTTTATCATGGTAATATTTTTTTCAAAAAGAATTTTTTTTCATAAAATAATACTTTTTTATGCATTTTAATATGATTTAATAAAATGAGTCATTCTAAAACAAAAACTTTTCAGCACTTTCTCGTTCTCACATAACGCTGATATCACTGCCAAACCATAAATAAAACACTTAACAAAATTTATAATCGAAATTTTTTTCTGTATTTTGTGTTCACATTTTGATTTTTTACTAATTTTTTAGTTCGCGTTTGTTTTTGTGCAGTTTTTGAAGATAACATAAATTGCATTTTAATCAAGAAGTTTTTTAAAACAATAAAAATATGTGTTTTTTTCATATTTTATGTGAAATTTGTTTTATGTAACATTAGTGGAAAAAAATTATTTAAAATATATTTATAAAGTATATAAAGTATTTTAGAATTCGAAGGGTTTTCATAACTAAAAAATTACTTTCAAAACAAATATATTGTTAAAAATTAGCATGTAGAAATAAAGATACTTAAAAAAAACTGGTTCCGTTTTTTTACTTTTTATTAACATATAAGTTAAACCGTTTATATTTTTAATGAAATTCAAGTATACCCAACACCAAGCACAATAACGACTATTTATATGGTGAGGTTTTAACTATATAATTACCAATTACCTAGCTTTGTTGCGGTATAATTATACACACTAGTGAAAAGATGAACGGTTTCACGAATGTTTATAATAATTTTTCTTCCTATGGTCAAAACAATTGCTCAGAATACCCTAAAAGTATTTTTTGCCGATTTCTAAACAATCATTTATAGTTTCTGAACTGTTAAAATATTTTAGCGTAAAATACATTTTCATACAATTTTTTCAAAAGTCATGGATATTAGAAAAAATTTTTCACCCTTGATCGCACCTAATAAATAAAATTTTAAAACTTCTAGATCCAGGATTAAACAAAAACGTTTTAAAATTGAATTTTACAAATAAATCACAAAAGAATCTGTAAAAAAAAGAAACAAAAATTCTTATTTTTAAATGTAAATGTTAATAATATTTTAGGTTTTACAATTTGCACAAGTCAGTTGACATTAAACTTTCCGCAGTGTATAGTCTATGTAGCTCCAAATGATTTCACAATAATTAAGACATAAGACTTACCTTTAAATTTTTCGTTGATTTTTCCGTTTAATGAATATATTCTGAACAGTTTTTAGTTATTTTTTAATGACATCTGAGCATAAAAGTATGTTAACAGAACTGGACAAATATTTATTTACATTATGACGCCTCTATTGATAAGATTGATAACCTGGTAACCCATAACTCTATTTAATGACAGATGACAACTAAAAGCTTTATCACAATTTCCATAATGTGTCTTTATATATTTGCAATCAGGTGTACTAATCAAATTGGTTTACACATTAGTTTTTTGTGCTATTTATTATTTTTTGTCATATGAATATAGATTTTTTTTATTAAAATCTTTTCAAAAATGTTTTTTGTTTACCTTGCAGAATTTTTTTAATGGATTCCGAAAGATTTTTACGTTTAATATTAGCGTTTTGAACTACTCAACGGTCGGTTTCTATTCTCATTTTGTACATTATAATAGCGAAACCGTTAAAATTTTTGTAAACATTCGGATAACTGACTTAAATTGGGCCAGCCTTAATTATTGGCCACCGGCTGTTATTTTTACCATGCGCAAAGTTATAAAATAAACTGCGTATGGATAGATAGATGGTCATATCAAAAATATATAATATAACGAAAAATGTGCAACTTTTATAGAAAAAAGTACGGAAAAGGTGACCTTTATAATGAGCCTCTCCATTTAAATGACACTCTCCATAATAATGGCAAAGTAGCCGTTTTAATGCGGGAAAATATGCTGTTCGCCTACGTTATTCAGCACAAATGTGCGCGGATCAATAAAAACATTTTATTTCATTTGCCGGATGCGTGCGCATTTAGTGTAAAAGTGACGTAGGCGAACGGCATATTCCTTTGAATTAAAAAGCCATTATTATGGAGGGAGGGTGCCATTTAAATGGAAAGGCTCATTATAAAGGCCACCTTTTCCGTACTTTTTTATATAGGAGTTGCACATTGTTCGTTATATTATATATTTTTGGTCATATCATCTATCTAGCCATGTGCAGTTCATTTCATAATATTGCGTATTGCAAAAATAACAGCCGGTGGCCGAAATTAAAGCTGGCTGAAATTAAGCCAGTTATTCTACTTGGTCTGTTTAAGAAAAAAATTATTTAACCCTGAATCAAAAACCCATACTATTATTGTTCTCGAAAAGACCTCGCTCCAACCTACATTTTAAGTTATGGGGGCAATTGAATATACATTGTAAGGCAACGCAAAGTTCGAAAATCAAAAACCACTTGATTTTTACCTGAATAACAATAATGGATTATAACATGTTTTGAAAACGTATCGACTACATTTACAGAATTATATTATTGGTTCGATGACAGTACTTTTCTCAAGTTTTAAGATAAAAAAGAATTATTAAAATCCTTAACTAAAACATCAAAAAGAATATACTGCGTTGTTCTTTGATACTCAAACACATAAAAAAACACATTTATATGTTTAAAAGGATAAAAAACACAATTAATTAAATGGTTTGTTGTGTTTGTTTGTGGGTTTTGTTTTTGTTTTTGGGTGTTTTTGTTGGGTGTGTGGTTGGTGGGTTTTTTTGGTGTTGGTGGTGGGGTGTGGGGGTGGGGTTGGGTGTGTTGTTTGTTTTTTTGGTCTTTTTTTTTTTTTGTTTTTGTTGTGGTGTTGGGTTGGTGTCTGTGCGGGGGTGTGTCTCAAAAAAAAAAAAACAGGGAAAAGGAAAAAAGGGACAAAAATGCGAAAATAATTCCAGACCGTGCACAGATCTGCAAAGGTGTGCCATTTTAATGGCCTATTTAGAAACTATAGTATTATAATCAAGGGAATACGATGTTGCCATTTTTTAGACAGGAGTTGCACACTTTTCGGTGCTTTTTGTATTTTTGGTAACAGTAGCAATAGAAGAAACACAAACTGAAACAAAGGTAACTCGTTACAAAATAACTTAAACCTTAAAACAAGCATTTTTTAATTTGGCAGTTAAATATTTGCACATTTTTGACACTGAGAATTTATTAAAAAAAGGAAAGACAGTAACCACTTTTTACAAAGTTGACAGTTTCAAATCGCATAACACAACACTATACTCTGAAACTCTACACTTTAATCGCTTTACACAAAAGCTGATTTTTAACGTTTTTTCATAAATAAAAAAAGTCTTTCTTTATTACCTTTCATGAAAATTCTTTTTGAAAACCCACTGTACAATTGATTTACCGTGAAGTTTTTTTTCATGAGTTCGAATGTTTTATATTCATTAATAAAAAATGGGTTTGAGACGGCTAGCACGAATATAACCAAACAAGGCATCGAATAGGTATATTCGACTTTCAAACCTACGCCGAATTGTGTGGAAACGAATAATAAATAACGTAGAAGTTTCATTTTGTTTCTGATTTACATACTAGAAGTAATACAAAATGTAAATAATAAGTAACGCTGAACCGCGACAGAGAGACTCCAGAACTGTCCAGTGATGGTTCGAATAGTGCAACGGCACAACAAAAAAACGTGACAAAATAAAACAAGAACTGGAACTATACAATGTTGTTATACAAAATGACAACTATAATAACAAGAATAAAATCAACAACAAACCCTAAGATATTTTACAAAACTAAAACAAAGAGTATCTTTTATAAAAAAATTTATTTATCATCCCTATTTTTTAAAACTACTTTTAACATAAAATAAGAGAAAAGGAAATAATCTTTTATTTAATATCCCTATAGGCACCTTGCACTGGGACTCGGTTTATACATGAAGTATGCAATAAACATAGCGAGTCACCCTAATGGATAATTACCGTATCTCCTACTTATCTTTCGTAGTATGCAGATCAACCCTCGAAAGGGCGCGAAATTTCGATCGGTTGATCTGCATACTACGAAAGATAAGTAGGAGATACGGTAATTATCCATTATGGTGACTCGCTATGTGTATTGCATACTTCATGTATAAACCGAGTTCCAGTGCAAGGTGCCTATATATAAAGTATAACTATTTTAAGTCCATCGGAACTCTTTATTTTTAGCATATTCTTAACACAACAAACTGTATTATTAATTCCTACCTACCTAACATTTTATAACACAAAAGCAGTAGTTGCCTGAAAGTAAAGCAAGATTTGACGAGCTCAAATGGCTACAACATGACAAGAGATCTTAAACTAAGTTTTAGAATAATGCGTAAAATGGCATCACAAAACGAAAAAGGATTACTTTTTTTAACATGTAAATTGTGCGTAACATCAATTTCACTAATTAAGTTTGTGCTAGGGAGGGATGCCCATGCCTTGGTTGGTACCGCTATTTTGGCCGCTGCTCGGTAACGGTGATTAAACACCTTCAAAAAACCGAATTTAATTTTTTTTTAATTTTCAAAAACTCAGAAAATAAAAAATAACATTTTTTGACGATTTTTCAATATCAAGATTTTATGATTTTAAGTTTTGCACAACTTTGGGTTGAACTTAAACTCCCTTATAATTTACTATTTAAAACTTAGTTAAAAATGTAACGAAATCTATTTATTTTTTATTCAAAAAAGTATAACTAAGAATTTAATCATGAAATTGCAAAAAAAAGGTAAATCATAGTCATTGATTGCTCAAGAAACGTAAAATTAGCTGCTTAAGCATCGGAACCAACCAAAAAATGAAGGTAACACCAGCCCAATTATTAATGATTATGATCAATTTTAAAGATGATTTCTGTATGGTTTGACTTTACTAAGACGGCTGTTTCTATGATTTATTTATCAATCAATTAAAAAAGCTTTGTATTGGGCTAAATTTTGAGAAAAAAATCCTTACTTCGTTTTCTTGTGCCAGAAATTGGTCTTTCACGACTAAAACACTAAACATTGCAAGAAAAACACCCGAATTATACACCAGAAAACAACTAATAACACTGGTCTAATAAAAACAAACAAACAAACGAATATGCACAAAATATTCATATCACGACGACTTAATTTTTTTAAATAACCAAGAACGCCTTACGAAGAAAAACAACTGTTAATATCTTTCGACGTTTCATAATATTAAATATGATTCAAAAATGGGTTATAGTTGTAAACAATGTAAAAATTAATAGCTTAAAATTAAACAATGGTTTTTAAAAGTAGCTTCAATAAAAATTGAGAATTTGCCTACCTATTGTATTTGGATCAACTAATAGGGTAGTGCATTTAATTTCGGCACTTTTCTAAATTGACCATTTTTGATTTTGGACTATATCTTTGGTAATCCTGGACGGACTACGACGTTTGATATCTCAAATGAGAGATAATTATATGTAGTTGACTGTCGTGAGCTTTTTATTTGTTATGTTATGATATTTTCTTGTGAAATTGTGTGATTTATAAAAAAAAATTGTTACTCGTTTTTAGAACATGGGTATTTCATGATTACGCAATAAATTGGTTTAAAAATTAAACTGTCCTGGTAAAATTTAGTCTATTTTCCGAATTTTTAGTCCCCGTGGTTCTACGTTGCGTCTGTGGTGAGCAATCGTTGTAAAATAAAATAGTGTAATTTCGGCACACATATTGCTGTGGGTAAAAACGGGTTGAATTAAGTGGTCGGGTTCAGGTATTAAATTGTAGTTGTAAATAGTTAAAAGACAACGTTGAAATGTGTAGGGGTCATAGCACTGCATTTAAACTGGATTAAGGGGGTCCTTTTAAAAAGTGCCGAAATGAAATGCACTTTTTTCCCAAATTTTGCTCATTTTGATACCATTTGGCATTTTAGCTGTAACTTTTTGCCAATTACACGTTGAACAACAAGTAGAAACTTAAATTAAAGAAAACTGTCTGGAGATAATGTTAGGCTTTTAAATTTTTGAAAATGATGATTTTTTTAACTGAGAAACAATCGATTGTTTGTAAAGTGCCGAAATTAAATACACACATTTAATTTCGGGAATTTTTCATTTTTTTAAAAACTGATTTAATTAAGTAAAAAGACTACTTTTGTACAGTGAAACCTTTGTTACGCAACGCAGTATCGTGAAAGCTTAAAAATAAACTATCAAACATGAAAATTGGGCCATACAGTGAAAAGTTACATCGGAAAAACAAAAAAAGTGCCGAAATTAAATGCACTACCCTCTAAAAGGAACAAAAAACAAACACAGCCATTATTAAAACTAATGAACGAACAGTTAAATTTGTTATCGTCACGGGTCATATTGATAAAGCAATCAGTAATTTTAAAGGTGGATAACACATTGATCTGGGACAAAAGTGTGACACTCGTGTTTAACAAACGCGGCCATGCGAAAGACAACCAGCGGACGGACGGGTGTCACGATAAATGCCTTGAAACCCCTGTTTCGAAAGGGATTTTGTTTTGCTGGCTGACTTTTAAACACGTTTTCAATTTAATACCGTATCTTTTGCAAAAAGTTGAATAAATAACATAAAACAGAATGCTTCAAAAAAACAAGAATAAATAACAAAGAATGTATCACTGTAATAAAAATTTATATTTTATTAGTGCATCGCTTTGACACATATTAAATCAACCTAAAAAGGTCAAATATAAACCCTCTTTAAGTAAAAAAAATACTGCCGAAACCAACTAAAAGAAGTGATTTGTATCAATTCGTCAAAAAATTAAGAAAAAAAATTACGCTCAATTAAAAAGGGATCGAATTTTGACCTCGGACATGGCGAAATCAATATATCTCGCCCTACTCAAAATCTTCTTCTCGGCTGTCGAAAATCCTATTATAGAAGTTCTAAACATCCGATATAAAAACTGGTGTTACGTTACGTATTGCTTCGGTCGTATTTGCTTAGTATTATTTTTTATGTTTTTTTGTGCAGAAATTGTCAATTAATCAAAAATCCTACGACGACCATGGCAAGAAGCAAAGTTGCTAACGTACACTTCGTTTTGCGAAATTGACTTGTGATTATAGGACAAGTCGGATGAGAATAAATGGGCAGTTGGTTTTGTTTTTTGGGGGTATACCCGACCTCTGAAATTCGGGAAGGGAGTGTTCCAAAAAAAAGTTGTGTTGTATACCTCAAATACCCCATTTTTAGCGTTTTAGTTTCTGGGACCTCCAAATTTTAGAAGTGTTGTCCGGGGTACCGCCAAATTTTAGTGGGGGGGGGTGTCGGCAGTTTGAAATAGATTAAATTTAAGGTTAATCACCTGAAATTAATCACTTGAGCTGAAGATACTATTTTAAACATGTAGTATAATTTATTTTGCGTATTTACTTCGTTGAGTTGCGTATTGCTATGGCAATTAAAGCATTGAATACTTGGTAAAAGTAAAGCATACGGATAAAACTAGAAAAGTAAAACATACAGATAAAACTAGAAATAAATTGATAAAAAGATTATAGAGTAGGTATTAAAAAAGCGGGATAATTACAGAAAAAAATAAAAATAAATACATGAAAATTTTACGATGGATAAAACGCAAGCTTACAAACAAACAAAGAAACTGGGAACAACACGTATTTGAAATATTAGAAGTGAAAATTAATAAATTAATTTTAAAGACAAAAACAAAAAGAATTTTAACACACTCTTAATTTAGAATTAAGTTTAATTAAGTTAAAAGAGCCTAAACAAAAAAATTTTAATATAAAACATTAGCTATAATAAGGTTACAGTGTTAAAAACATAAGATTTTAAATAAAATATAAAAACGCGCACAATACTAAAAACAAAACACCTAAAACAATTCCAAAGGAAGGGACATAACACACTTACTAAGAACAGGTTTTTCTTGCTATATATGAATGCTCTCTTTACAAAAGAGTTGAAAATCGGACTTGACCCTATACAAAACAGAAAAATCTGAAAAGGAGGCACTATAACCGCATTCTAAAATGTGGTCTAACACAGCAGAATTCGCCTTGTGTGCAGTCGGTGTGTGTCCTTTGCCAGTAGCCAGGGTTTCCATCAACCCTGGTTTGGTCCGTCCGGCACGCTTCTCGCCTTGTGTGCAGTCGGTCTTCCAATTAAAGGAGAAACACCCAAGTCCTCTGAAACCCTGGTGAATTTTTTCAAGTAAATTTTAAGATGACCCAAATTAAAGGAATTTTAAACTGCGCACTTAGTTAAACGCATTGCAAAGTGCTTTCGAAGAAAATATCAATTAACAATTTTGAATAACAACTTTGAATAGAAGTTATTTTAAGGTTATATATACAAGCTTTGTTCTAAATTTGATGCAGTTTAAAAACAAAGCAAAAATCCAGAGAATCACAAAAAAATTTACTTTTTGTATAAAAATGTTGATAATGCATAATAACACAAATAAAAAATTTTGGAAAAACGCTTTTTTTTTCAAAATTCATCCAGTTACTTTTTTATGCTAATTCTTTTGTGTTTAAAAAATAGGCCAATTTCTAACACTCTCGGCCGAAATCAAGTCAGATACCCTAGGAGAAGCGCTATTCGACTGCGCCACAAGCCCATCTGCTCAACTTTTCCGAAAGAGGTTTATAAACCGCAGGCCTTTATTAAATCTAAAATATGCACACACAACAGACCAAAAGTACGAAAGCTATTATGGCCGTTAAAAAATCATAAATTTCAATGAAAATATACTTTTTGAAGCTTTAAATTTCACCAAATTAAATTAAATCGACGTTTTGCCGCAATTTTAAAAAAATCAACTCCCATTTTTTACGGAAAATCGTATATTAAACCATTAATACAAAAACATTTCTATTCATTTTTACGTACGTGAAAACGGGTAACAGTTCCTCTTTATTGGAAGCATTTTTTAACAAATACTGAGTAGTGCATATTCTTGAGGGTTTTAAAAAAATTTGATTTTTAATATCCATTATTTCAACTACTACCATTAATTTAATTAATGTGCATTTTATAATCGTGGTATTTCTGCCTTTTTAACACCCATATTATTTTTTTATGAAAACATTTCTGTACTTCATGAGATCTTGTATACCAAAAATCGGGATTTTCCATATTTAAAAATTATTGGAATTCGTGTAACATAAATGTTAAAAATTAAAAAAAAATTATTTTGTCAAACAACATGTACAATTTATTAATCAAACAAAACTTATTCAAATCTAAATTTAATAAACAAACATTTATCTACAAAAAAATAATAAAATTATTTTTATCATTTGAAAATTACGTAACGTTATTTATTTTCACATAATGTTTGTTCAATTTGGCACGCAAATGTTTACCAAACTATCTGTTTAAGCTTAACTGTAAGTTATAAAATAGCTATGTACACAAAGATTTTCGTAAGCTTAAAAATTATCATCAGAAAAACATAAATAGGGAATATGTTTAACTTATCCATTCTTAAAAAATGTTTGTTGCAAAAATTTTTGTTATCACTTGAAAAGCATACAAGCGTCAGAAATGTAAAATATCTATATACAAAACATACATGTTAAACATGAAACTACATTAAATATTATATTGAAAACAAAAACAAAATAATAATAAACAAAAAAAACCAAAAAAGTTGAAATATTATAGGAAAAATCTATTAATTGCTACAGCAACAAATGTTAAAACGTTTATTTTCATCATAAAAGCTTTCGACCCGTTCTTGGATCATCTTAAGTTAAAACATCTAAAATACAAAAACATTTTTGTTAGAAAAGTAGTAAAGTACGTTTTAACCTTTGTTACTGTAGCAATTAATAGATTTTTATTTCCCTTGGCAAATCAATTGCTCTTATTATAGGGAATTTCCCAGCAAGATCTCTGACCCTTTCTTATGCAATGAGCAGCGAGACACGATATACACTTCGCGTCGGAGCCGCAATATCAATATTAGAGTTAAATATTAATAATACTACTCCTAACCATTCTTAATTTTGGGCTAAATTTGTTATATCCCGGGTTAAACATGGTAAGCCGAATGTTTTCAAAAAGGTTTTAAGTAAAAGTCGACTGTATAAAAGCTGTGGTCCTTCCAATACAAATAATTTTGCAAAAAACCACCATCAATTTATGCTTATATTACTCTAAAATAACATCAACACCCCTTTCAACTTTAAGGAATACCAGCCTGTGATTGTGATTCTATCTATAAAAATAAACATTAAAAAAATGTAAAAGACGGGTAATAAAATAATTTAAGACACCAGTTACATTAAGTATACTATATTATTTTATTAAAATTTAAAGCAATAAAGATAAAATCTTTTAAACCCTTAAATAAATCACATTAGAAAATTGTGGAATTAAATATTGACAAGCCGTGCCACAATGAAAAATGCATTTTTTAAATATGACTAAGAGAAATAAGCTTATTAAACATGAACTTATTCACATATTGTATACTTTTATACCTACCAAGCCTGGGATTTTACAAGTTTATAGTATTACTGTTTTGTGTCAGTAATAATATGCTAAACTTACAATGCAATTTACTTTTTTTACATCAACTAGCTTTAAAAATACAGAATTTAAAATAGGAAAAAAACATTAAAAGTGTCACGCATTCTTATTTTTTGAATTTTTAAAATAATAAATATGACTATAAAAAACTAGTGAATAATAATAAAAAAATTTTCCCAAATACTATAAATCGAATACAGTAGTAATCCCATATAATTTATTGCGGGCACGATAGAAACTTATGGTGCTCATATTAGTTAAAAAAAACACAAAAGGTTTATTTAGAAGAATATTTTAAATGTACCACATAACATTATCAATAAACTGCAACATCAACACACAGAATATTAAATTTCACAATTTTAAACTTCTTAGAAAATTGGCCAAAATTAAGTAAAAGTACAAAAATTAACAAAAAAAAAACAACAAATGCTTTGCGTTCAGTTACGTATTGCTCCTGATAAAAACCTAAAAATCAAACAAAATTGTAATAATTGATTTTTATTAAAATAAGTTGTTTTTCAAAAATGGATCTTTACTTTTCGAATTCTATTGTGAAACGTATGTTGCCTGTTTCGTCTTGAGTGTTAGAAATTGCCAGGAGTTCTTCTATGTGATTTATATTCCCTTGTAAAATTACAATTACGCCATAAATATAGCGGCCCAATAGCATGATTTTTAAGTTAGCATTTTTTGCTTTTTTTTAAATTTGTTCTTTGAGTTTTTCAAGGTAAATGCAAGCTAAAAGTGGCGATAAAGGGCTTTCCGATTGGTAAACCTCGTTTTTGAATAAAAATTTTTTCTTTGTGTTTAAAATAATTTGATTTGGCACAAATGGTGACCATGTCGAAAATTTGATGCATTGAAATTTCGGTTTTTGTTTACCACAGATGAGAGTACTTTTGAAGTCTTTCTTTTAAAACATTTTAAAGCATTATCAACGGGCATATTTGTATAGAGGGTGACTATGTCGAAAGAAGCTATTGTGATATCTTTAGGAAATTTCATTGTGTTGATTTTATCAACAAGATCTGTGGTATTTTTAAGATGGGTTTCGTTTATTCCTAAATAAGGTGGTGTTAAGATGGCTGTGAGGTGTTTTGCTGGATAATATGTTACAGCGTCGAATTGGAGCAGGTATTGGACGGTAGAACTGTCCGGTTTAGCAATGTTGTTGTTCTTGGTTCAGATTCGTATTGCTATGTAGATTCCCTTATATTTTGTTTAAAGGTGCGGTATACTAAATCATGGTGCATTTTTTTCGCTTGGAATCGATGCGTCAGGTTTTACTAAGTAAAAAATTGTACTACAAAAAATTATAATTTTTAGCCGTATTCGAGATATCAGCAAGAATATCGCTTAATAATTCCATAAATTTTTACGCCAAACAGTGGACTTTCTAGCATAACAAAAATTTGCTCGGCGGTCCCACCACTAAACAAATTTCCTCTAAAATTATATTCATTTTTTTGTATTATTTTTGATATTGTAAATACTATATACAAATAAAACATCTACTTGAAAAATCTTAATGGTATTTTTGTATCTAATTAAGTATCACAAAATGTTTTTTTTTCTGATTAACTAAAAAGGTTTACATATGATAAATCTTAGTTACGCTTAATATAGCTCTAAATAATGTCAAAAGTTAACAAAAATACTCGAAATTGTTTTAATACAGTTGTTTAATCTCCGGTTTTTGAAAAAAATTGGTGAAAATCTATGGTTTCATAACGAATTCTGATTTCACGGCGGGACCGCAGACCCAAATTTTCGTAATGCTAGGTAAGTCCATAGTAAATATGAGGCCCGATGAGCGATTAAAAAACAATGGACGGGCACTTGTGCCAAGATTGAGCTGAACAAAAAATAATCAAAATAGTTTATTTAGGATAAAGCATTACAACTGCAATATCAGAAATTAGTATAATTAAAATTTTTGCATATTTTCATAGCGAAATTTGCATATAAATTATAATAGATATATCTGAATTTTTACGAAGAAAGAATGCGTTTGCAAAGTCCAACGTAAGCCAAACAAAACACACCGTGGCTGGTGTTTGGTAAAAGACAAAAAATTATCCGAAATAACCAAGCGATATTATTGCCAATATCTCGACAACCGCTGAGAATTAATTTTTTTTTGCAATAAAATTTTTTACTCAGTAAAACCTGACTCATCGATTGATATTAAAAACGAAGCGAAAAAAATACCCCATGATTAAATATACCGCACCTTTAAATAAAAGGCGCCCGGAAAAAATACCTTCTGCAAAATATCTTCGGAAAAAATATCTTCTGAAAGACTTTTAAATTCTCAACTAAAGAAAACTTTTTTTTCCTAAGCCTAAGCAAAACCTAAAAAAGTTTTTTTAAACTTTTTTATGTCGTTTTAGCTTGATTTTAATCAAGCTAAAACGACATAAAAAAGTTTAAAAAAACTTTTAAAAGTTTTTAATAATACTGAATAATTTACTGCTGAAGGAAGATATTTTTTCCGGAAGATATTTTGCAGAAGGTATTTTTTCCGGACACCAAATAAGAAGATACACACCGTCCTTTATAGTGAAATTTTTTTGGTTTTCCTGCCTGAGCAAAACGACAACCACAAACGGAATAAACCCGCTTATATTAATTCTGTAGCCATATTTTTTTAATTAATTACTCTTTTTAAAACAGACAATTTTTAATAAAAAACCACAATCAGTTTAAAGTAATTATTAAAAATCCCAGTGATTTTGTTTTGCTTTATTTTTATTATAAATAAACAAAAAAGTTTTTTAGTATTTTTCTTTTTTTTTTAAATAAATATCCACGTAAAGTGTTGTAGTATGGTATCTTTTCGTTGTTGAATAGAAAAAGAAATAATAATATAAGCTCATAAGCTAATAATAATTATTATAAAAGTCAACACAGAGCTATGTACATTAATTTTAAAAAAATCAATAAGGCGGTGGTTTTTTATTTACTAAGAGGTCCAAATCTTTTCTTGTCATACTAATTATTTGTCATGATATATTAATATTTCGCGTGTTACATTATATACATGTTGGCACAGCGTTCGCTTAATGATAAGAGTTGGAACGCGTTTAATGATAACAAATCTATAAAAAAAACCATTTATATTTTAGAATTTTTATGTGTTTTGCAATGCAAAATAAGAAAAAATGTTAAATTATCCGTGATAATTTATGCATTGGAGTTTAAAATAAGCTGTATTCAATTATTGTCAAATAAATATAAGTATTATCAAGAATTTTCAATGTTTAAGTATTAGTGCTAATTTTTTAATACAACACTTTTCTGTACGAATTATTTACAGGTAAAATTTACAGATAGTGTGTAAATTCTAAAATAAAATTCATGCTTATTTTCTTCTTATAAATATTAAATGATTTATTCCAACGATACTATTTTCATAAATAATATAAACCAAGGTGTATTAGATACATAATCGCAGTGTAAAACTTTTTTTTTAGAACCAAAATCTTTATTCAGTTTTTTTGGTATTACTTTTTAATTAAACCAAAAACATATAATAAAACCAATGAGACACTTAGAACAAAATGTTTGAAAAAAGGTTTTATTTAAATGGGACCTGGTCGTACTTAAATGGAACCGTTTGACTTTTTGTCCCACTTAAATAAGTTCCTTTTTAAATACGACCAAAAGTCAAAGGGTCCCATTTAAATGTTTTTCAAGCAGTTTGTTCCAAAGGTCTCTTCTTTTCTTTATGATATGATAAAATATGTCAATTTTTACAAAATTTATATTACAAAGTGCCTATTTAATGCTCGTACAATTTAAATTTTGGTGGCAAATTCTAAGTACGACCAAATATAGTGATTAAAAAAAAACAAGGATAACTTTTGTAAAAGTTTTTGCAAAATAACTTCTCAAATTATAAAACTAACACCTCGTTTCAAACAAAAAACATTTGAATGGAAAAGTAACGAGTTGCAGAGTAAAGCAGGTGTACAGCACGCTTGAATAATTTTTGAAATCTCTTTTTTAAAGCAAATATTATTGCTTCTTATTTATAAGTAAAAAAACAGTATCCTAAAAAAATTGAAAAAGGTAAAGATTTTGCGTTTGTCAAAAAATTCTGTGATCAGGATTTTTTTCAATCATTACTTTACGTTCAAACTTTTTTTTAGTTTTTTATTTTTATTACTATTTATTTTGGTCGTGTCACTATTTTTTCTAGTCGTATTACTATTTTCCGGTCAATTTTTAAGATATTTATCATTATTATATATAGTTTACAACTTAAAAAAAACTCAATTAAAGTCTATTATTAAGTTTTGTGTCTGTGTTTTAACAATAAATCAGCGCGTTAATCCAACGTTAAGCACGTTCTTTGACTAACTGAAACTAGTATTTAATCAATATAAAAGAACAGTTATTCAATAAACAACGGCTAAAGCCTTTTATTCTTAATTGGAGAAGAGCAAAAACTATCTCGAAAATGCCTCTAAATTTAATCAAGCGCTTTGTCGACGTCAAAATTTGTTCTAAGTGCCCACACAACCACGGAATACGTCACTTCCCACAAAAAAATGTGTGGTAAAAATAAACAAGTAAATATTCGAGATGTTTTTTGATGTTTTTTTTTCTTAAAATATCAAAGTTTTCACGTTTTCAACTGTTTTGTGTTTTTTTTCTTATATTTTTACAAACAACTATCAAAAATGATTTTAAATACACACGTTATTAATGTACTATACTGATAGTAATAAGAAGCTTATTGAGGGTTTTGTCAAGACGAAACTAGCATGCTAACTTGGTGTGAATGCTAAGGAGAGGTTCTTCCTTTTTTCTCACCCAGCAGAAAGCTTCTATATTAAGTGCCCATGGCTCTTCGATAAGAAATAAAATTGGGTAAAATAAAAAAATGAGGATGAAAAAAGTTTTATCGCCAAAAATTAATTTTTTGTTTCAAATTTTATAATTTTTCACTGAAAATTACAATAGTATTTCAAAATTAAGACTTGAAGCGTTCTAGATTTTATGATATTAGACTTATACGTAAATTTGTCAAAAAAAAGTCCTTTTTCTTCTCCCGTTTTTCTTTGAATAATACTTTTGCGCGATTTTTTTCTCGGACCGCTCCTTAACAGCGTATTACCAGCCTTTGGTTGATATAAATAGTGATAACTGATAAGTCCTCCATATTGTTTTTGAGCGTATGACCCAAGAGTCTTGCGAGAAATAGAATGCCGGATGCAATTAAGTGATAAGAAGCCTAAATAGCTGATATCAATTTCTCGGCATCGCGAAGGGTGTTTATGTCAGCACAATTCGTCTGTTGATAAATTGCGCAAAGCAATTTATGGACCCCAGCCAATGCGGTTTAATTGTATAACTGTTGGATTTTGCGGACGTAATATTTTAAAAGAGAGAAAAAAATGTACTGATTATAAAATATTGATATTTCTCCGATCATATTTGTTTTTTGTTTTTGATTTGTTAAGGAGTAAAATGATTGGTAGCAATTTAGATGTTAGCGGTCACGTTTGTTTTTGTAACAGACGACTCTCGGTCAGCTTTTCATCCTACTAAATTCCGGCAACAACGAAAAAAAAGTTTTTCAGTGGCTGAAACAAAATTATTTGTTTTTTTTTATTTTATTGCTTTTTTTCTTTTAAATTCATTTCAAAAAAGAATTTCTTGAGTTTTTTTTAGGACGCCCGGAATTCTAGAAATCAAGAGGTGCTTTTTCAGACAACCCCCTTTGGAGCCGCTCAACTACAAAAAGTTTGTTAAATACGTGCTGAGTTAGCATATTGTTAAAACTGAACTGGCCTAATTCATATAATTTTTTCAGTTTTATGAACACATTTGTTTTTATATATTTATTGCGGCTAATCGCAATAAATAATTTAATGTTAAAGCAGTTAATAGAAAATGATTTAATGTCAGCCAAACTTTAACCCTTGTGATAGTTATTATGGCTCAGACGCGGAGTTTATATTATGGCTCGCTGTTTGGTGTATATCGTCGTTTCCACAGCAAAATAAATCACAGTCATTTTAAAAATGCGGGTCCGTATAAAAACCCCATGGACGAATTCCCCATAAGCGAAAATCCCCATAAACGTTACAAAATCCCCATAAAGTGGTGTAAATTCCTCATAAATATATAATGCGTTTGCAATATTTCCTTTAAATTTTGACACTTAAAAAATACAACAAAATTTTATCATGATAAAATTTAGCTTGATTTTAGGGCTTTGCTTAGGCTTAGGAAAAAATTAAAACATTTTTAATGCTTTTATGATTAAAACTTGGTTTTTTTTAACACATTTTAGTTTGCAAACGCATTTCTGATTGTTATGGGGAATTCGCACTACGTTATGGGAAATTTTTCCATGGGGATTTTACACTACTTTTATGGGAATTTCGCACGTCACCAAAAATACACGTGAGTGTGACTTAATCTTTAGTTAATAAGGTGCTGTTTAAAATTCAAAATCACTCACAGTGCCATATATTTTATACGAATTGCGGTTCATTTTGCCGTGGCAACGAAAATATAAAAGCAACCCGCACTCCGCCGGAGTCCGAATTCAATATTGAGCTGCACTGGCGCGTCCCTTTTTCGCGTTTTAGACGCGTTATTTCGGTTCGCGTTTTAGACGCGTTATTTCGGTTCGCGTTTTAGACGCGTTATTTCGGTTCGCGTTTTAGACGCGTTATTTCGGTTCGCGTTTTAGACGCGTTATTTCGGTTCGCGTTTTAGACGCGTTATTTCGGTTCGCGTTTTAGACGCGTTATTTCGGTTCGCGTTTTAGACGCGTTATTTCGGTTCGCGTTTTAGACGCGTTATTTCGGTTAGCCCGTTTTTTCAACGCATTCTTGGTTCGCGTTTTAGACGCGTTATTTCGGTTCGAGTTTTAGACGCGTTATTTCGGTTCGCGTTTTCAACGCATCTTGGTGTGATTGCAAACGCATTTCTGATTGTTATGGGCAATTTGCACTACGTTATGGGGAATTTTGTCATAGGGATTTTACACTACTTTTATGGGGGTTTTGCACGTCACCTTTCCAATAATGTGCCTGTTTTCAACATAGAACCAAGATCGCTAAAACTCGCTGCTCTGCTTTATGTATAAGGGAAAACGAGGGCGAACAGCAGCAATGGAATAACATATCAGAAGCTGGACACCGTCGCGTTTTGATTTTGAGAGGCGTTTTTTTTTCGCCAAATAATCAAAAAGCATACATGGATACGGGGGTTGGGGAGGGGTTAACCCTCCCCCCAAATTCTGAGAAGGGGGGAGAAAAGGTTAACCTCCCCCCCCCCGATTTTGAAAAAAAAATGCCTCTAAACTTAAGTTTTGAGGTCAAAATGAATGTTTTAAGCAATAAAAAGCTCAAAAATGCTATCAATAAAGGCTTTTTGACCCAAAATTTGCGTTTCTTACTTTTTTGTTTCAAAATCAAAAACGATATAGGTAAAATGTACTCCAGAAAAAAACCTAAAACTATATGGGTATTTTGCGTTTCTCGGATTTTAACCCCCCCCCCCACTAAATTTGGGGTTTACTTTAACCTCCCCCCTCCTCCACTCCGGACCAACTTGCCCATGTATGTCAAAAAGGGTAGCTGTTTTAGGCTGTCAAATATAAAGAGATTGTCAGAATGAGTTAAGCCCACGTGTAGTCAGGTTGGTCAAGGTGATATCCACCACGTGGCCATAGATGTTTTAGAGGTTTTGCCATAGAGGTTGGGTCCGCTAGGGGGGCAAGTCTACCTCCGGGTGGAAGGCCAAAATTTTTAAGGGGAACCAGGAAGGTCCGGCCGGACCTCCCTGGCTTTTTAGGTGGGGTCGACCCCGGGTGCGAGATTTTAAATTTAGGGGGGTCAGGACGGTCCGATTTTTAATAAAGTTTTTTTTCAAATCAATAATTTATGTGTTTTTAGGCCTAATATTGAATTTTATGTACTAAAACAACTTATTTGGGCCTAAAAAGTGTATTTAAACACTGTTTTTAACTAACAAACCGTGTTTTTGATAGTAAATAAAAAAATTATACTTCTAAATTGGTCGGGAGGGGGGAGAGGGGGGTCAGTCAACCTTGCTAGGGTTTCAGGCCGGACCGCTCTCGAGCTTTGGGGGGAGGGGGGCCCTGGATTTTTTCTGGAACCTCCCTGGGTTTTTAGGTGGGGGTCGACCCCGGGTGCGAGATTTCAAATTTAGGAGGGGGGTCAGGAGGGTCCGATTTTTAATAAAGTTTTTTCAAATCAATAATTTATGTGTTTTTAGGCCTAATATTGAATTTTATGTACTAAAACAGCCTATTTGGGCCTAAAAAGTGTATTTAAACACTGTTTTAACTAAAAAACCGTGTTTTTGATAGTACATAAAAAATTATACTTCTAAATTGGTCGGGAGAGGGGAGGGGGGGTCAGTCAACCTTGCTAGGGTTTCAGGCCGGACCGCTCTCGAGCTTTGGGGGGAGGGGGGCCCTGGATTTTTTCTGGAACCTCCCTGGCTTTTTAGGTGGGGTCGACCCCGGGTGCGAGATTTCAAATTTAGGGGGGGGGGGTCAGGAGGGTCCGATTTTTAATAAAGTTTTTTCAAATCAAAAATTTATGTGTTTTTAGGCCTAATATTAAATTTTATGTACTAAAACAGCCTATTTGGGCCTAAAAAGTGTATTTAAAACCTGTTTTTAACTAAAAAACCGGGTTTTTGATAGTAAATAAAAAATTATACTTCTAAATTGGTCGGGAGGGGGGAGGAGGGGTCAGTAAACCTTGCTAGGGTTTCAGGCCGGACCGCTCTCGAGCTTTGGGAGGAGGGGGGCCCTGGGTTTTTTCTGGAGGGGTTCAAAATTTTGGCTCCAGGGGGTGGGGGTGGACCCCTCTTTCCTCCCCCCCCCCCCAAAAAAAAACATCTATGCACGTGGCAGGAATCCACTCCCTCTACCCAGTCTCAAAACTTTGTTTAACTTTCTATGTAACACTTGAGAAAAAAGCACACCCTTCCGAGCGGCGCAGTGAAACCGGGACAGGTAGGGTTCGTGATAACTTGTGACCAGCTTGGAATCTTCTTCCGGAAATTTCACATTTTTCCGCTTCTTCTTCCCTTCGCACTTTTCGGCCACGTCCCCGTTTTGGAGGGACTCCGCCTTATCCTCGGTGTTGTTGTTAAGGGTAGGGGTCGCCGATGGTCGGGATTGGCTGTTTTCAATCAGGTCCGGGACGGAAAGACTAGTCACAGGAGAAGATGCTCGGTTATCTTGATCGTTTATCACATTGTCTAAACATTAACAAAAAATACATACATGAGCATAGGGGGTAGGGTGGGGTCCACGTCCACCCATAGCAGGTGGGCAGCCTCTCAGATTTTGAGGTATATCCAACCCCCGAAATTCGGGGGGTGTCCCGAAAATTTTTTGGGGTATAACTCAAATGCCCCATTTTTAGCGTTTTTAATATTTTAGGGGGAGTTTTGCGGAATACCCCCAAATTTTAGGGGGTATGTCGGCTATAATCGGGATTTTCGGGACGGTATAACCTCCCTCCCCAACCTCCCCTGCCTACCGATGGGTTCACCCCCCTAGCCTTAAAATTTCGGACCCTTCTTGGAAAAAATGTAGGGCCCCCCAGGGACGTAGCCAGGGAGGGGGCGGGGGGGGGGGGGCGGCGGCCCGCCCCCCCCCCCAAAAGCGGTCGGACAGGAGGAAAAATAAAGATAGTGGTTTGGGCAGGAGGGCGGCCGCCCCCGCCCCCCCCCCCCCCCCGAAATGGTCGCCAGATAGTAAAATTTGGGGGTTTTCAGAGGCTAAAAATTCAAAATTTTCTAGCGCCTCGCTAATCGCTCGGCGCCAA